>JAIPMN010102238.1:0-68961 GCA_020650975.1 Apostichopus californicus | reverse complement strand
TCAATTGAAAACCCACAGGACTCATTTCCCACGTCAATTGAAAACCCACAGTTTGTTTCCCACATTATTTGGAAACCCACATAATTTTATTTCCCACATGTATGCCGTGCGTTTTACTTCATTTCCCACGTGCCAAAATCCCATAGGATTCTACTCTTTCCCACGTGGGGAAATTCATGTGGGTATTTGTTGTGGGTTTTTTTGGTAAGGGCTTGTACACTCCAAATGCTATGTCAGTTAAAAAGAGAAAGGATTGGTACGAAAGAACTTCAGAAGAATGTCCCGTTTGACTTTCAAAAGGAAATAGTGTCGTACTGTATCAGTGATGTTCATATTTTGAGACGTTGTTGTTATTTTTTCGTGAATTCTTCATGGAAATTACAAAGAAAGACTTGCGAGGCGAATTGACCCTTTCAAACATTGCATGACGATAGCCTCCGCATGTAATTTAGTGTTTAGACGTAATTTTTTGAAGCCTAATACAATTGCCGTCTTCCATCATCAAAAACAAAAGCAAAATTCTTATGTATCGCTTCAGTGGTTACGGTACGAAATTGTTAGGAGGAACATATACATACAACATGCTCAGAATCAAGGAGAAAGGAAAATGGGACCGTACTGGGTAGATGGGTTTGCTACGGAGGGTAATGTTCTTCTGAATGTCAAGGGTGTTGGTGGCACGGATGTGCGATATGCTATGACGAGGACACAATACATCCGTATCATCAAATTCCAATGGGGGAGCTCTACAATCGGACTGTAAAGAGAAAGCAATTCTTACGTGATGTTTATGCGGGTCATGTCTACATACAAATGTGGGGGCATCAGTGGAATCAATTCAAACTAGAGCTGTCCCTCGATATGAAAATGTGCATTGAATCCTCGAGAAGCATTTTTCGGGGGAAGAACCAATCGAGTCAAATTACTTCATGAAGTTCAAGGGGTGAACAAATTAAATATGTCCATTTTTGTTCTCTGTATCCGTATGTTAACAAGTGTTGCTCCTATCCTATGTATCACCCAAAAGTGGTAACTGATGATTTATCACATGATATGTCTCAGTACTATGGATTAGTGCGGTGTAAGATACTGCCCCCAGAAATTTATTTCACCCAGTACTCCCAGTCAAAATACATAACAAACTTATGTTTCCCCTTTGTTTGAGTTGTGTTCAAGTAAATGTCAAACCCCTTGTACACATTCTGATTCAGAAAGAGCACTCACTGGTACATGGGTAACGCTTGAAGTTCAGAAAGCGGTTGCAAAAGGCTACAAAATTTTTAACGTCCAAGTTGTATGGCATTTCGAAAACAGGGCGCAATATGATAAAGAAAAGATAACGGGGGGTTTATTCACTGCATACATCAACACGTTTTTGAAAGTCAAACAGGATGCTTCGGGTGGCCTTCTTGGTGTATCACTGCAGACGATCGAGACAAGTACATTGCAGACTATGCAGCAAACGAGGGCATTGAATTAGATGCAAACAAGATTAAATATAATTCTGGGCTCAGAGCACTAGCTAAACTAATGTTGAACAGCTTTTGGGGAAAATTCGGTCAGCGGTCAGATTTAGAAAAAAACCAAGTCGTGACCAACGTGTCTCGACTATACGAATTACTACAAGACTCTGACAAAACTGACGTAAGAAACGTACGTTTAATTAACGATGAAATTTTAGAAGTTTGCTACAAAGAGTACCAGGAATTTGCTCCACCCAATGCCCGTGTGAATATCGTTATTGCGGCTTTCACAACTTGTCATGCTAGACTGCGTTTGTACGATGTACAAGATCGTTTGCAGGAAAGGGTTTTATACTTCGACACTGATAGTATAATCTATGTTGCGAAGCCAGGGGAATGGGAACCACCCACCGGGGATTACCTCGGGGACTCGGGGACCAATGAAATCGATCGAAAGGACGGACAGTTCATTGCTTCCTTTTGTACGGGTGGGCCAAAAAATTACGCCTATACGTTAGATAGTGTCCGTATGCAGTTCGCGGAATTACTTTAAATTATGAAAACTCTCAAAAAGTGTATTACAATACTTTCTATGAAATGGTACAATCAGTGAATGAGAAAAAACAACCTCCCGTCGTAACGGTCACTGATACACATAAAATCACCCGGGATGTCAAAAGGAGGAAGATCGTCATTAAGACGATGAAAAAAAATTACAGAGTCGTTTACGACAAAAGAATCATTTTAGATGAATTCAGAACCGTACCTTATGGATTTGATTTCTAAGACGTAATGCCATCAGTTGGAGGGGGGGGGGGGGGTTATATGGGACGGTGGGAAAATTGAGGGTATGAGTAAAGTCGTAAGATGTAAATAACAGAGAATATTATATGTATAGGCTATATATATTTTCAGAATTTCTTATTTAACGAGATTGTTTGTAAAATGAATTTCAATTGAAGAAAAAATACATTGAAATAAAAGAAAGAAAAAAGAGAAGGGCATTGTCCCCACACACACCCCTCATATTTCGTATTTTGTTTCACTCTCTTTTGCGTTATGTCTTCTTTATTTATGTTCCTCTTTTGTGTTTAAAAGCTAAGATGATATATGATGAACTAATGATGAAGGAAGTAATGACGGATTATAAAAAAATTTAAAAAAATTTTAATCAATAAAAAAAAAGAATCATTACAGGGCTTGTTATTTTAACCATTTATGATGTTTAGACATAGATCTAGCTGGAGATGTTTTTCTACGAGAATTTCTTTTCCCGGGAGGAGTGGGTAATAATCGGGCGGGTGGATCCTTCAATTGGTGCATATATTTTCGCCTTGTTAATTTCCGACATAAGCTAAGGGAAAATTTATTGTCATTAAACCTCTCATAAACTGTTGTCACCCAATAGGATTAAAATCTTTACGCGATTGTAACAAATCGAGGATTAAGTCGGTGATGTTAGAACCGACTACTGGATTACCCTCATAGATTAACTCCCCTTTTAAATTCCAATCGATAGTAGGTTCATGATCTGATAAAAGCTGATGATGAATACGGTGTAACAAAAGTTTAGCCTTGTTTTTAATCGATTTTGGAAAATGTTTGATTATTTGATCATTTGGTTCCTCCTTGGAAGATTGATCCTTGTTAATAGGGCTAGTAGTTTGACTCTGAGACTGATCAATCGTCGTCGTCGTATCGCTCATAACACGCAGCGCGATAGGTTCCCGGTTGTTTTTTCTGCGTCCAAATAGCGTTGTAGAATCTGATGGTACAAGTCCACTTTTTCGTACAGGGTTAGGTCCTTCCTATCTAGAGTGTTTTTTATGGCTTCATCCAATTGGTGGAGTCTGGATGGCGTTTTATCCTGATTGGTTGCGTTAACCACTCGAGCCACATCCTGAGGCATCAGAACCATCTTCTTGGTATATTGCATGATATTTTATCGTTGCGTCACAGCACCTAGTAACATGCCTCCCAAAGATTGAATGATAGGTTTTAATATCAAACTCAAAAAGCCTCTCCTCTGTATTAATATATCCTTGCGCTTTTTATTGGATAGGCGTTTGTTAGAAAGTTCCCTGAGATGTTTCTTGTACCGCGACAATTTGCACTTCTGGACGCGAGATAATGGTACATTTCCTTTTACAACATTGGCGGCGCATTCACATAAACTTTTGTTTAACTGTGGGTCCGCGTGTTGTAGGAAAGCCTTTCGCTGTTTGGGGGAACATGTTGATAAAAAATCAATTTCCCGGGCATGGTTTCTCAAGCGGCGTGATGGTTGTGCAATGTCTGCGTTTCAGATAAAAAATGAAGGCCTTAGATCTGTGTGTCTATGTTTGTGTTTATTTCCTTCGATCATTTGGGTACGTATGCATACTGCGTCTCATGTGGAAAAATGTTTGTACGAAGACGAAAATCCTCGGGCGTGTAAGGCTTTAAATCGATGAAGAGGTATCCGTATGGATTCTTGGTAGCATCTGCAAACGCTTCTTGCATAAATTTTACTTGACCTGGATACATCTGTTTGCCCAAATTTGAGACTTGGGTTTTGTCTCTCGGGTTTTTAATAACACGATATAATGTGCATTCAGTGTGATATTACCCGTTTCTTTTGCCCCGTAAAAGAAATTTTGTAAAATATAGATCACGGAAATATTTCTGTGATGTGATCCTTTGGAGAACAAATCAGTTATGCGTTGATCGTTCCCATGTGACGTCATAATATCGTCTAAAACCATCAAAGTTTTGTAACTTGGGTCAAGATTTGTCTCCAAATCCGACGGGAGACCTTCAACAAAACGGATGTTAGAGAGGGCAGCAGACAGCTCCATAAATGCTGGCTGGTATTCCCCATAGCAATACACAATCCTCTCAGGCGTTCCTTCAATGACATCTTGCGTCAAAATTTTCTTTACAAACTGCGTTTTACCACAACCAGTAGGCCCTGCAATGACGCACGTAAAGGGATGTTGTAATTTCGTCGAATGCATTTAGAGAAATGAACCCGTTTTCAAATGTTACCCAAAATATATAGAGAAAAAATGTCTCGACTACGAAAACGGTGCAAAGTCGTCTCATGAGCGTTATCGTCATTAGCCTACGCATAATTGAATCCTGATTACCACGCACACTCCTTTTTCAAAATTATTCTGGCAATTTGAAATGCGAAATATTCGTCATCTACGATAGGTAGGGCGACGTCATAGCGTCATTCGATAAATGCATTGACCAATGAGTCGTTCAGTTGCCAATCCTTCGTAAACTGGTTGACGATTCGCGACATGGACAGACCTCTAACTCTGTGCAATAAAAAATACAAACAGTGTTGGCCACACGCTGTTGAGAAGAAGTCTTGTATCTGCTTGTCATTTACTTTCAGGGGTGATTTTGAAGCGTGTCTTCTTAGAAATGGTCTAAAATAAGAGGCACATGCTTCGGGAGAACGTCCAAAGGAGTCAAAGAATTATGTTTGCTCAACGCCAACGAAAATAGCCACCCAATGACTTCCAGGTTCTTCTTTTATATCCGTGTTTGCTATAAGACACCATGGGGGTTTCATGCGTTAAGTGGGCAGGCAGTCCGATGGAAATACCCCTCGACATAAAGGGCGCAACATTGCGTCTGACTTGATGATCGTCATTAATTGTTTTGTATTCATGGTGATTACAGAGAAGAGCGTTAAAAGTCTATGAATACGTTGCGAGTTTTATCCACTTCTACCACCGCGTCATATTTAGCGAATAAAGGGTCTGATAGGCCATGATGTAGCGGTTATGATGGTGATAAAAATGAAATGGGTTTCTGGGCATAGCTGTCGAATACCCCGCGTTATTGAAACTTAACCAAAATAGGTGCTACGGGCTACGAGGTAAAAGTGGATGAAAGAATGACTTCGTAGCCCGTTGGCTCGTAGCTACGAGGATAGGGATAAGGTTAGGGATAGGGGTTAGGGTTCAGACACTTGGACACTCGGGACCTAGAAATGGACGGTCGGGACCTGAAAATGGACGGTCGGGACTTGAAAATGGACGGTCGGGACTTGACAAAATATTATAAAAAAAATGCTTCCCCGGGGGTGGGGGTGTCGAAATTCAAATTTTTAGGTACCCCTGCACCCCACGACAAATTTGCGCCATTTTGGTAAAAATTGGAGGGGGTGAATTTTTGGGGTGGGGGACCCCTCCCCAAGTGCAAAACTTGGGGGGCAACTTCAAACTTTTTTACTCTTCCGTTACATCCTATTGATGACGTCATAAAAATTCAGCTCATTTGCATATTCGATTAATTAATTAAAAATCATTAACCTATCTGCCTAACACTAAATTACTCTATATAGGGGAAAATACCGACTTTTATACTTTGGAACGTTACCATGGTTACTGGGTCAGTCCGATTTCCCCTAACTTTTCAGGGTACCACCGCTAGGGTGTCCCCTTTCCGAAATAGGATGAAACTTGTAGGTGCGTCTCTTCTCCGGGGTGGTGGGGGGTAATTTTTGAAAAAATCCGAAAAGGTCATAATAATTAGTGTTACTATGTACGGGAAAATCCCGACCCTTCTACTCTGGAGCGTTACCATGGTTACTGGGGTGTTCCGATTACGGCCATCTTTTCAGGGTACCACCGCTAGGGTGTCCCCTTTCTAAAATAGAATGAAACTCATAGGTGTGTCACTTCTCCGGGGGGGGGGTAGGGGGGTAATTTTGAGAAAAAGTACAAACAGTCAGCAAAAAACTCTCCGTAGCGTGCGCCATGGAACGGCCGGAAGGCATTAAATTCCCCCACCACTGCCCACGCCTCCGAACCGCAAAAATAATCTCAGATTCATCATCAGCGCCACAAGTTCGTTTATGGAGACACCCACTTGGGCTCGTGCCCTCCTCCCAATGCTTTCCGTCCCGTCTGTCGTCGTCGATTGCTTGTCGGTGTCCTGCAAGAAAGCAAAACAAAGAAAAAACAGATAACCATAAGATCTCTGATTCCTCTTCCTCGTTGCCGTTTCTTATGAAGGGTTATTTACATGGTCAGTCTTTGTCATAGTTCCCGCGCGTGGAAACTTAACGCCACTGGGTCCTGGCCCGTATTTTGGCGTCTTGCTCTGTGCAATAAGAAAGAAAAAAACACGTTTAACACGTTTGATTATGGTACCTTCTGTGTGGTTGAAAACGAAATTTTAGGTTATAACTCGTACCTTCTCAGTCACGCATCTTATGACCTCGGCAGTCGCGACGGCGTTCTGCCTCTTCTGGCTCAGCAGATAATTTTTTTTTTTGGACTTTTTCTGTGTGGGTCATGTGGGACGCCAATGTTTTTAGTGACTCTGGTTGTTCTTCGAAGCACTGAAAAATAAGTCACATAAAGCCATTAACACCGGTTTAGAATGTTAACGCTAACAAAGAAATATAATACAAAAAAAGTTATCTCTTACAATAGATCATTTTTTCCTACCTTGGAGACTATCGTTTTTCTCAGGAGTGTGGTTGAAATGTGGCTTTTAAGGCCAGCGTTCAACCAACACGAACTTATGCATTTGGTGACCCTCTTTGATAAAATCGGGGCGCCGGTGGTGTAAGACAACCACATCGGTCCCATGACCTTCTCCCACTGGTTTATGGGTATTCTACCTCTGTGGGAGAATTGAAGCAAAAAGAAAAAAACGGTGATCAGTTTGTTACCAAGCTTGCAAATTGTGGTGCCGATGACATATTACAATAGGACATGGCTTTACCTTATCTCCTCCACGTAAAAAGTAAGGTCCATGAACAACTCGCTATTGAGAGCGAGGGTTGCTGCCCCGTATGTGGTGGCGGTCTTGTGATCAGACACCAACATCGTCCACACGTCGTCTCCCATTGAATTCCTCTGACGCCGAGCCCGGATGAGGTTTTCCACCGTCATGTTTGCCACGGCTGAGGCCCTCTACCTGTTCGCCAGAACGACCTCCAGCATTAAATAATTCCTGACCTCGTTGTGGACGTTCTGATCTATCTCTCCCTCTCTGTCAGTGATTCGCAGCTGCGCCCGAACGGTTTTGCGATAGGCGGATCGATTGAATGTCTGTAAAATAAAACGGAAGGTCAATTATTAATAAATTTAATTCGCATTCGATTGTGTGAGATCGAAGACATCGACAAGTAATATTCTCCCCTCTTTTATTACTTACAGCGATGTCTGAGCTATCTATTAGAGCCTCCATCCGACCCTCTCTCATCTTCCTCTGTTTATACACAGAGGACTTGATCCCAGCCAGGCAATTCTCGGCCTCTTCGAATGTGTCACTTTCAATTATTTTTTCCAGCCGCAACCACTTGGCAAACTTGAGGAATGAAAAAATGTTTGCAGCAACGGTACCCGGCTGCTGTGCCCGTTGCTCCGACATCTTGGCGAAAATGTCGTTGATGTGTTGCCTTTGTAAAAACTCGGCAATCGTCCCGTCACCGAATTGATCCATTCGTGTGACTTTCCTCACATTCTCGGCGGAGTTTCGGCGTCTAACCAGCCGCCTTCTCGCCCACGGAGCCATTTCTTGTACTTTGAGGTGTGAGTACGTATCATGCCCCCTTTGCTCCCTCCTTCTCCTCCTCGTCCTCCTCCTCCTCGTACTCCTTGTCATCCCCTTTCTCCTCCACAATCTCCTCAATCTCCTCCTCGTCCATCTCCTCCTCCTCCCTCGCAACTTCTTTCTCCTCCACAATCTCCTCCTCGTCCATCTCCTCCTCCTCCTCCCTCGCAACTTCTTCCCCCTCCTGCACCTCCTCTCTCTCCGCCTCTTTCGGTGCCAAGGACTTGACATTCTTTTTTAACTTTTTTCGTGGGTCAGGGTTCGGGTGGGTGGTGGTGTTGATTTCTTCCTCATCTGAGTCATCAGATGAGGTCACCGGCAGGTCTTTCATCCTGCGGCGAATCCTCTTGCGCTCTTTATTCGGTACATGCTGGGTGGACCCTGTACATATGTTTCGTCACGTCCCCTCTGTACACCAGGCAGATTTGGGCATTGCTTCAATCCGACCTGGTTGTAGAAATCCCGTGCCTCATTCTCCTTCTTGTGCACCGCAACCATATCGTTTCTAGTATTTTTTATTTTGTGGGCCTGGCGAATATGCCTCGGTAACTTCACATATGACTTCCTGCAGATGGGGCACTCCTTTGCGGTGGGATTCCAATTGACCCTCTCCGGCCTCCCTGCATCCTCTACAGATGAATCAGACATTCTGTGTAGAAAAAATGAATCCACAAAACTATGTCTTTTATGATAATTAAATTGTATTTAATTTTATGTTAATTGTATTTAAATCGGCTATTTGTGCCTAATATGTAAACGGTGATCAAAACAAAATGGTTCTTAAAATGCTCCGTAGACTCGTCACGTGACCACGTTACAGGTTAATGACCTCGTTTGTTAGTCAGTAAACCTAAAACCTAACCTAACTTAACCTTTACCCTATCCCTAACTGAACGTGACCATTAATCCTTCGTTTAAATAGTGAAAAATGATCTCTTTGTTTTAAACTATACTAGTACCTACCTAAATCTTCAGAAGTTCCGGTTGAAAGCAAGGGTAATTGAAGGTTTTCTCTATGGTTTTAATCTGCGTGTGGTTGATAGCGAGGTGTTTGCTTCAATGGTGGCCTTGAATGGACATAATATACTCACGCTAAAGGGCCCGAAAAATGGATTTCTTAAAAATGACGTCACAGGGGGTAATCGATGCCAAGGATCCCAAATCTGCAACTCCCAGCTCCCTATCTGCTTCCGTTCCCCACCCCCTTGGGCTCGTGCCCCCTCCCAATGGTTTTTGGCCCCCCACGCCCCCACACAACACCCAATTCCAAAATTATTTTCACCCAAAAAAACCATAAGTTTACGGTGTTTGCCGAAATTGCCGAAAAAATGGATTTCGTGAAAATCACGTCACAGGAGGTAATCGATGCCCAGGAGGCCCAAATCTGCAACTCCCAGGTCCATATCTGCTTCCGTTCGGGATATACGTGGTCCCAGAGGACCCGATAGAAATACGTGTTCTTCATAAGTGCAAAAGTTGGAAATCTCCCTCTTGTCAACCCCCCCCCCTCCTGTCCTCTCTGAAAAACCCATCGTCATCAAAATTAGACGTGGAGTAGAAAACACCCCCGTCTTTCTGATACATAAATTTCGTGTTATTATCTGACCGGTAAGGTTTTTTGTCTATATGATTTCTATTTGCGCCAAAAATAGGTGTTTTTGTCTTGAAAAGTTAAAAAAGTACCTCTTTTCGGTACCCTTTCCTTTCCACCGAGGTCATGTGACGGCTCATTTTTTGTTATCTGGGAGACGAGAGTCGGAGCTACGTGTAGATAACTCATACGGTAGCATTAAACTTCGAGAAGGGGTATAGTCTATACGTTTTGGACACCCCCCAAAAAATAGGTGTTTTTCACCGGTGGTAGCTATGATAACCCTAAACAAGGACGCCAGCGCCGAAGTCAACATTTGAGTAGCGTTTTTACCACCTTAGGTCAAACGAAATTAGCCAAAGTTATAATCGATGGATATCCCTATCTATGACCTTTTATCACCGGATGTCCCGTTCCCACCGGATCCCCGGTTTTGATGTAGCGTGACGTCACATCGACCCACTTTTCGACATGTCTCTACCCATATCTCAACAACGGAACATTCGATCCAAACCAATGGATTCGGCATGTCCGAAACTATCGGGAACAATATTTTCATGTATTTCGCGCGATTTTTAATTCCTGACGTAATCGGGTGGTGGCGGCTATTATCGGCGAAAAATTCAAATTCAACCAATTTGCTCGAAATTTCAGATTTAGGTAGAACTAATAATTATAAATAATATAAACGTCGTTTGATTAAATTCCGGTCTTTTAATATTTTGTTATATTTTGTTAACATATTTTGTCATAAATATTTTATTTTGGCCGCCATTTTGTCAAACATTGATTTTTTTTTTAAATTCACAGAATCAATAGAACATGTCCTGACATATTTTTTCAATTATCTAGTTTTGTAATAATCGACAATATTGCGTTTGGTGACGTCACTTCCGGTCAGAATAAAATAGGGTCAAAGTCGGAAGTTATTTTGTACAGACTCAAGTGATAAGTCTTCGGTGTGAGTTACAGGTGGATAGCTCATCCTCCCGTCTCAGAAACGGACCCCTAGGTAAAACTTTAAAACGCCCTCATTCCGGAAGTAAACGACTTGAAACAAGTTTAAGATAATCACGTGATAGTACGCATCGAGTTACATCACGACACCAATTTGTGTCCCGAAAAACCATATCGTGTACACACAGGAGTCGAATATGCTAACCCTAGCTAACCCTAGGGGTTGGGGTTAACTTTGAGTGGCAGCCATCTTGGATTGGTATGACCTTAGGTCATAAAAAACTTTTTGACCATTTTTGGTCATAAATTTTTGACCTGTGATTGACCTTTGACCCGATGACGTCATGGCCGAAATTTTTCAGGTGACCATTCCTTATGACCTCACACGTCATCGTTGCAAGTTTCGTGGAAATCGGTCACTCTCACGATTTTTGATATTTATTTGAAGGAACGACAATTTTGACTTTTGACCCCCGGAAGTGACATATACTTGCCCTTTGCATATGTCAGTGCCCTATTGACCCTTAACATCCACAAGAAATTTGAAGGTCAAAGGTCAAAGTTTACGATTTTCGACCATAACCCTAGGGGTGGTAATCTACCCAAATAAAATGAAGAGGTAGTATACCAACTAACTTGAGTTATTTGGCTGTAAAAAAAAGTCATGTGATCCAAACTGACCGGAAGTGTTGTTGGGTGTACAGTGACAACAGTTCAGCCCTTTGACCAAATATCGGCCCCCTGTGACCCCCACTTTTGGAAATAGACCAAAAAATATGGACACTAGGGACCTGGAAATGGACGATCGGGACCTAGGCACCTATTACATAACAAAACTTTTTGGTCACTTCCGGTCAACTTTTTTCAAATTTTTTTCACCTTGGGTCACTCTACGCCCCGAGGCGCATCTTTTAAAATTTAAAGTTTTTTTGGGGGGCAATAATTGTTTTTACCCCCAGGGGGGTCCCGTGGGGGGGGGGGCACTGGCGAAAAGAAATTGCAAGTTCGGACATTTTGGACAAATGGGACTTAAAAATGGACGGTCGGGACCTGGGGTCCTAATTAGAGTTAGGGGTTAGGGTTGGGTTTAGGGTTAGGGAACTTCTGACTTCGTAGCCCGTTGGCTCGTAGCCACTAAATTCTTCAACCCCCATTCCACCACTTCGGATCCAGCGGGGTATTCTGCAGCTACTCCGGTTTCTGTTGTAAGCACCATTGAATGCTTCCGTGTTAACAATTCCTAACACCACTCGTTTCGGTAGATTACCGAAGAACAAACTTTCCCGTTTGAAGATTAAGTTTCCTCTCGGGATGGAAAGCGTTGTGACTTCTACTCTGTTGATAGGGTATTTAGCAGTGCCTTGCTCCAAAGCCTTGGCATGTGCTAAAGTCACTTCAGGGTGAACTTTAACATGACGTAAAGCGAAGCATTTACAATTCGAACTTTAAAAGATGCGTTTGCTTGATTGGACAAGAGACAAAAAGCATCTTTGTCTCGGTGTAACTTCATTTTCATTTCCACACCACCTAATAACATCTTTTGCTGAACAAACATATCACAAAGTAAGGGGCCAACTAGATCGACGACCTTACTATTCTTGACAAATTCGTATCTGGCTTTCAGGCCTTCATTCACCACTTGTTGATCTCCGTGGGGATTACAAGAATCCATTTTCCACCAGTATCTTTGAAGAACAGGCTTCCCGTGAGTTGAGATTCCTTGGCTTCCGGGCCATAAGAGAGCAACGTCTCCATCATCGCACGATAGGCGTAAGTATTCGTTGAAGGCGCTACCAGACGATCGTTTAACGTGACATCTACTTCGGAAAAGAGAGACTGTAATAACAAATTAACGGGACCAACGTTTGCGTCTTCGGGGAGATCATCGCCGTTACTTTGACTCAACTTTGCCCTCACGTGAAGAATAGTTTGAGACAGGTCGAGATAATCCTCGGTCGATCCCTGCACGGAAAATTGTATCGGAGATGTATCGGTGATATTAGTGAGAGGATGATATTGAATCAAATTTCCCTTCACGATGCCGGTTTGTGTTGGGGGTACTGTGAACAAATCCAACTCTGATTTCATGCACTCGCATGAATTATTGTGAACAAGGGCCATGATGGTGATGATGATGATGATTACACGTGGAAAATATCCAGAGACCTCTTCACTCGCTTGGCTCGTTGTCTTCTGACGTTTTTTGGCTTTGCTTTTCTTTTTAAAGGTTTCCTTCTCGGAGTCCTTCCAGTACCCTCGTGACCATCCGCTGTCCTGCTTGACCAAGTCGTCGCTTAGCAGAGGTTTTAATGTGTTCTCCTTGCAGCGCATCGTTCATAATTTCCGATCCCGTATACAACGCCTGTTTGCCCAGTGTTTTAGCCCCACTCTTTAAAAATGGAAGGGCTGATCTAGCTAATCGCCCTAAGATACCTCCTAATCCGTGCCCTTTCTGATGGTGGTAACCAGTGAACACTGGAAGTCCACGTCCTACTTGGCGAAGGTAGTAGTCTTCAAATAAATTCTTCATATTGATACGTTTAGGATTAGGTGAAAAGAGAAGATTTACTCTGCTTGAAGTGAAGTTTCACGATCACACGCCCAAGTTGAAATGGAATCAATTGTCCGAGATCATCCCTTAAATCTATTTCGATGTTTTCTATCATTCGGGATCTAACGGGAATGTAATGCGGATTGGTGTACGACACCGTGATGTGCTCCCCTGGGCGTTTATCTCCTATTTTAACAACGCGCTGTAAGGGCACGTGAGCATCCCCTACCCTCTGATGATCGACTATGTCACTGTAAACCAAAAAAATGGTGACGCCATTGTGTACATCTGAGACAACGTCACCGATGTTGAATCCCTCAGTACATATCTTGTTATGGTCCAAGAAGCCTAACATTTGGCTGAGACCTTGAAGAGCGAGGCTATAACCTCTTTTTACTCTCACCGCAGTTTTGAAAGAATGCTTGTTGAGATGCTGGGGTTAATTTGTCGTGGAAGGCATCTATGACTTCCTGTATGGTGTCATAATATCCCTCGGGTATACAAATGTCTCTCTCGTTGAGGAGCATGCTACAATTTTTTCTATGTCACATTGTGCCAATTGAAAGGATACTGAATTTCACAAAGCGCTACTTCCCAATTCCCTGATATTACAATAGGCTCTGCCAACTGCGTCGTGAAACTAGAAAGCGTGTTACGTGGAAAATATTCGTATGAACTGTTGCTAGGCAACGTCACGTAAAAGTGCGATGCCATCATATCTTGTCCACGTCCTTCACCCAACTGTTAAACTTTGCTGGATATCCCTGCCATTTAACGAGATATTCAGTGCGGCCTCCTCGCTTTCGTTTCTTGAAAACTTTTTCGACTCTAAATAGGGCGATCTCATCGACGTGAACACTTTTTAGTTCATGTTGATAAAAGTTACCCTCAATGGCCTCACCATCCCACTATTGGAGTTTGTATACGGGTATAGGTTTGGGTTTCCGCTTCACTACCGTAAATACTTCTTCACTCCAATTAGGTAAATAAGCCTTTTCAAATTTCAGTTTTGATTTTGCAATTCTAACTCTTTCCTCTAAGTTAAATTTTAAAATTGTCATTCGGTTTCCGTGCTATTGAAGGATATAGCGTCTGCCACACCCTTCCTTCATTTTCCTTTGAAACGTCTAGGGGTCGCATTTTAATGGATCTGTGATACGCACGATTGTAACCTACGAGTTTGGGTAAAACGTCGATGTATTTCCGAGAATTGCGATAGGTAAAGTCTTTCCACATCCTCGATTTCAAAGTGCGGTTGAACCTTTCTACGACAGAAGCTTTAGTTTCATTATTGGTTATGAGATAATGAATGTTTTGATCTTTTCAAAATCTTTGAACGTTTTTATTTAAAAATTCCCCATCTCTGTCAGTATGAATTTGTAATGGCGTTCTGCCCGAGGAAAACATGGTTTTTATAGCGTTCAATACGGTAGGACCAGATTTATTTTTGATCGGTACTACCCATGCATGCTTCGATAAGACATCGATGCATGTTAACAAAAATTTAAACCCGCGATTGTACCGCGAAAGAGAACTTAAATCAACCAAATCCATCTCCCATTGGTGATCCATTGCACTAACCAAAACTCTGTTTCTAGGGAAACGTCTTCTTCAGCTTTTATGTAGCGTATACGTATTTTGTTTTTTCATCCAGTCAAGAATTGCCTTTCGGGTAAGCTCATGCACCTCTTCCTTTTTGACTTCTGAGTAAAGTTTGTTAACCCCTCCATAACTCGCAGGGTGTCGGGGGTCGATAACTCGCAGGGTGTCGGGGGTCGTAATAAATCTTGTGCAAGTAGTCCTCGTGTTTTGCACCCATGGTGGGGGAGGGACAAGGTTGTTTGTTATGAGAGGAGCGGATAGTGAATGATAAACTCTCGTCGATATGATTATCCTAAATGGCTAAACAAGGTGTTGGTACTATATCATTTGTAAAGGGGGGGGGGGTTGGACGGGAAATAAGGGGGGAACGGGGAACATGCGAGGTAGGGACGGGATGGTGTAGCTTATTATTCCTGACAAAGAAAAATAAAAGTACGGAGACTTCTAAGACAAAAAACCCAAAACGAACAAAATTGTAACTGTCGTATATAAATTGTTATTGAGATTTAAAATTAAAAACAAACAAAATGCTTTACATAATATTTGTTTAGCTTTTACTTACAACACAATCATTTACATTAATTTGAACTTACATTTAAATTATTTATTGTTTACATTACACATTATTACACATTATTCATTATTCCTAACATTATTCTTCTTAACAAGGCAACATGTTTGCGTAATGCCCAATACACACAATACTAAATTGTCCACAATTCCTTTGGTGGAATATTTATCTTCATTGCACGACATTCAACCAGATATTTGGTCATAAAAATGACTTCAATGTCCAAGTTTCTTACGGAATTCTCCAAGAACATAGCGAGGCGTTCATCGTCCGTGGCCATGAGACACCAATCGTGCTCAATCTGACTCGGATGGTCCAAACTACAACCGTAACACAAATCATCACATTTTTGTTTTATGATATGCCAAAGCGCTTGGCAAATCACATTCTTTGCTAAACATTGCAATGTCCTTTCGTGTCCGGTTGTCGTTGTCTGGACCTCATGTACGACGATGTCTCGTTCGAACAGCCTCTTTGGTTGACATGTGGGGTTTCGCCTCTTCATGTGCCTAGACACTTGGGGTGCCTTTACATCCGGTTGTCGTACATTACCGATCGGGGTCTCCAGTTCTGCCTCCTCATCAGAATCCAGTACCCAGATCACTTCAGTTTCATCCTGAAACATAGTACGAACAACAAATCAACTAAATCCTGTTACAATCAGCAATCATCGCTGCGAGCTTTTCGTCAATGTCTGGCACAATACTCTCCAACCACATCCACTGGTCCCCCGTTATATTTATACCTTTCTTTGTCGGATAAGACTTTCCAAATTCTCTGTATCGTATGTGCTCACGTAGACTGATGAATGTCTTCCCCGTCCAACGAGATAAGCCTATCATTTTGAAAGGTTTTTCAAGCGTGTTAGTTTCATTCTCAGGTTGTAAATGATGTTTGTCATATATTGAACGTGAAGGCAAAGGGTTCTTTTCAACTTCCTTCAACGCATTACTAATATGCGTCATGAAAATTTTTAGTTCACCCCACTGTTTGACGGATAAAGTAAGCCCTGGTAGTAACGCATCACACCCATCCTTGCTATAAAATTGTGTTATGGTAACGTAAGCCTTGCCACGAAATATATGTAACTGTACGTGCGTATTGCCTTCGAGATGAAACAGAGTAGGTTTACTCACATGCGTTGGTTTGCAACCTGCTGTGTCGTTATCCTCTGTCAATGGCGATACCGTTGGTGGAGGTGATTGCGGCGACTGCTTAATAGGGCTCGGCCATTGGAGACGGGTTTCCTCGTCTTGAGGTGTTGGTGGCGTTACACCTTTTCCCAATTTGCCCATTTTAATGACGTTCAAGTCCAAAGGCACTGCGTGTTGACGGCGCAGTCTCTTGAAGCCTTGACGCACAGAGTCATCGGTACGCAGTGTCGAAGTTGCGATTGGAGAAGCCATGATATAAATGTCGTCCAAAGCAAAGAATCCGTAAAAATGACTAATTCCAAACGTTGAGATAGTTGAAACAGCAAAAATGTTCTAAGTCCAAACTTTTGATAAGTTTGAAGCAGCAAAAATATTCTAAGTCCAAACTTTTCAGATAGTTAGGCAGTAAAAATGTTCTTAGTCCAAACTTTTCAGATAGTTAGGCAGTAAAAAGGTTCTAAGTCCAAACTTTTCCGATAGTTACGCAGCTAAAATATTCTAAGTCCAAACTTTTCCGATAGTTAGGCAGTGAAAATGTTTTAAGTCCAAACTTTTGAGAGGTTTGAAGCAGCAAAAATATTCTAAGCCCTGAGCTGATGTTACAGTAGTTAAACTGCACTATGATGCATGCTGCTCGGATTTGTTTTAGCCCAATAACACTGAATGTTACGCTGTATCCCTAGAGACATGTCATCATACATAATAAGTTAAGTTAGGGTGGCAAGATATGAAGATTTTTGTCAAATTTTATAGCTCAAATGCAGGCCAGGCTCATCAATTGCAGGTCAATTTATAGGAAAATGGGAAATATTGATGGTATACTTGAGGGTGACAGCCCGATATTCATAAGGTTCTATATTCATAAGGTTCATTGTTTATATAAGGGTCATTATCCATAAGGTTCATTGTTCATAAGGTTCGCTCTTTATGATGAGCAAAAAGGTTCATTGTTTATAAGGTTCGTTATTCGTAATGAAAGAAAAATGTTTGTTGTTCATCATTGGTAAAAGGGTTCGATATTCATAATGGTTAAAAGGGTTTGTAATCCATAATAGAGCAAAGGTTCATTATTCATAATAGGACAAAGGGTTCGATATTCATAATAGACAAAAGGGTTCGATATTCATAATGGTTAAAAGGGTTTGTAATCCATAATAGAGCAAAGGTTCATTATTCATAATAGGACAAAGGGTTCGATATTCATAATAGACAAAAAGGTTCGTTATCCATAATGGGAAAAAGGGTTCGATATTCATAATGGAGCAAAAGGTCCGTTATCCATAATGGGAAAAAAGGTTCGTTATTCATAACAGGCCTAGCCATTTACACTTGTATGAATATCGAACTTCTCTCCTATTATGAATAACAAACCTTTATCCCATTATGGATTATGGTCCGTTTGCTCCATTATGAATATCGAATTAACCCTTTGTCCCATTTAATGATTATGAATAACGAACCTTTTTGTCTATTATGGATTACGGACTCTTTGCTCTATTATGAATAGGGAACCCTTTGTCTTATTATGAATAACGAACCTTTTTGTCTATCATGGATATCGAACAGTTTTGCCCATTATGAATATTGAACATTTGTTTCCATTGCGAATACCGGACCTTATGAATTATGATCCCTTTTTATAATGAACAACGAACCTTTATTTCAATTATGAATAGCGAAACTTGTTATCGAAAAAATGCATGTTATGAATAACGAACCTTATGAACAATGACCCTTATGAATAGCGGACCTTATGAATATTGGGCAGACCCCTACTAGAGAGCACCTAGCCTATCTAGCTGTGCATGCATATTTTAATTTACTCCCATTATTTAATGCAGGTGGGCTAGGCTAAGCGTAGCCTATAGCCATTTTACTGACTAGTAAATAGGCTAATATTAATAAGATTGTGATATGGCCTCTAGCTAGGCGTAGGTCTTATGTCTGGAGTTAATTATACATGTACTACATTCTAGGCAAGCCTACTGTATAGGATATGTTGCCTGAGAATTTCTGATATTGTTTAGAAATTGTATATACATACATTCTAAGGAGGTTCCTTTAGCATGATATATCCACAATATATACCACACTACTAAATTATCAGCCTAACCAACACTACAGACCACATACAGTGTGGTAGGCTAGAAATATCATATAGCATAAGCAGTATACACAATATCATCATTTAAATGATTTTGCTGACTAAAATCATACACAAACTACCTTCTGACATGTGCAGTCTGAGCTAAAATTAAATCCAGTAGACTTGAAGGACTTCAGGGAGAAAACTGTGAGCTATGATTATGACCAATCTGAGAACCAAAAGTCTTGCCTTACAGCTGTCAATTCTGCACTGTACTACACAGTGAGAGGTTAAATAAGGGTTGCATAGTAGTAAACACTAACCTATATATGGTGACTTCATGATACACAGTTGAGTCATGAACAGTGGGGTCAGGATCATTTTTGTAATGGTCCATCATAGTACGTTTGTGTTAACTAACTTTGCTCAATAAATTAGATGGGGTAAATCAATCCCCTCCCCAACCGTATCAGGAGCCCTTTGTGACCATCCTTCCCCTGATTTTTTTTCCATTTTTGTAATTGTCCATGATAGTACATTGTTTTGGCACTTTGGTTCCACTCCCATATAAGGGAAACTTGGGGGGGGGGTCTCTGACGATACCTTCCACCCGGAAATTAGGTCAGTATTTTCAGTTTTGTAATGGTCCATCATAGTACTTTATTTTGACAATAAAGTTTGGTCCATAATTAAGATGGGTATATACTACCCCCCCCCCTTCCCCACAACTTCATTCAGAACTTATTATTTGAATTTAAACAAGTATCTTTGGATGGTCCATAATACTTTGACTTTTTGGACAAAGTTTTGTCCATAAATTCGATGAGGTCAAGTGTGAAATAAACCCCTCGGGTGGAACTTTTCTAGGGTGGGGGGGGGGGGTTGGAAGCTGACAAAGTTCTTTGGAATGACTTAGGAGAGCCTAAGTAACTATAAGTGGTCTAGCTTTCTTACTGAAGTGTTGTGGTATCTTTTGTCTCAAACTCCCAGATTATAAAGTTACAAACATTTTAATTTATGGCAGTCATATCAAACTACTAAGGATCGATGCCAGAGTTTAAGTTTGCAATATCTTGGTAATTCAAGTGAAAGCTAGATTGTAATTTTTGTAGCTAGAGCACACAGAAAAACAGACAGAGACTACAAATTGTTTTTTATGTTCTTGATGCCCTAGCTGATTGAGACATATGGTGCCGTAGGTAAATATAATTAAATTATTTAGAAGTGGCAGCAGCAGATATAAGAAGTAAACAGATTCGAGTTAAATTTTTAGTTACATTTTAGTTACATTTGGAAAGTTATATTATTCAAGTATTTCTCATTTAAACATTGCTTTTCAAGCATATAACTGTGTCAGTTTATTTTGCAAATGTATAACTTACGGTGCAGACGTCAACTTACACCAAACCTAAAAACAATTGGCCAGATAGAAATGGGTTATCTCTTCAATGTAAAAATAAGGAAAAAGGTATGTGTCAAATAATATTTAATGGGTCATTCCTTGCTAAGTCTTGGGAAAAGTTGTTGCCATTAATTGTCAGCATTCAATGTTACCTACAGTATCATAAAATAAGCATAAACAGACAATTTTAATTCATTACCTTGCATACCAGGGCTAATCCAGGGTTCTATGAAAGGGGGCTGCAGTGAGAGCAAGGAGTGCAGCAATTGTGAGGTTGAAGGGGGGGGGGGGTGTCTGGGAAGCCTGATCCCCATATGTTTTTATTTGAATTTATTTCCTACCATTTGCATTGGCAGCCCAACATTTCATTTACTTAAGGGCCTCCCCTAGAAAATATTTTTTTATTATAATTAGACAGTAGCTGTTATAGATGAAATCTTCTGGCATAGTCTGGCAGCCTTAAATAGTTCACAGAGAAAGTATCTTTTTATTAGTATTTTTGGACATCGACAAGAAATTTAATGGTGCAATTAAGAGCTCACCCTAACCCAATGCAAATATTAAGTGAAATTTACTTTAAATTGCAAATGCAGACTTAACCATGATAAATAATACTAAATTTGTAATTGGCTGCATAAGAAACTATGGTGTTCCATAAATAATTAAGAAGTGAAATGAGTTTCTGTACATCTTTGTGTGTGATCTAAGACTTTGCTGACTTTAAAAAACATTTTCTTTTGTAATAGGTAGAGGAGTCTTTGCAACAGAGGAAATATCCTCTGGATAATTTCTCCTACAATACAGAGCGGATCTCAGCACAAGGAAAAATGCTGAAATAAGATGTCAGAAGAAAGTTGCACACATAACCTACCTTTATTTCTTCATGCATCATGGACAAAATCTCTGGTCAATTATCAATCAAACAATATTTGAACAGCTATTTAGGACAATACCTAGAACTAAGACAGAAAACATTGAAATACTATCATTATCTTCCTACTAAATTTTTCAGAGAATATTTCGGCAAACATTACAGAGATCGATACCTCACTTATATGCAAAGTGCAAAAATCTTTGATGGAATATATCCTTCTGAGTATTTGCAAACAGGAAATAACAAATCACTTTTATGATACTAATAATTATACTCATATAAACTCATACTGTATACTTGTAATTTGTCTCTCTTCATCTTAGCTTTGGGGATTGTAAATTTTCCAAAAATCTTGTGATGCCACTTCTTGCATAAATATTGTATGCCATGTTTAACAAACATTGCTAGATGTGGCACCATGAATGTTTAGAATAACTTTTTTATGTTGTATACTGAAGTAATACACTGCTTATACAGCAAGATTGATTTTGCAAGTTAATTCAATGTAAAACAGTCTTATTTTATATCTTTACAGTGTTGATGCTACAAAGGAGGACAACTCCCTGAGA
This sequence comes from Apostichopus californicus, assembly GCA_020650975.1. NCBI lineage: Eukaryota > Metazoa > Echinodermata > Holothuroidea > Aspidochirotida > Stichopodidae > Apostichopus > Apostichopus californicus. The sequence continues at coordinate 47,574 of JAIPMN010102238.1, read as the reverse complement.
AGACTTGTCAATAATGACAAAAGGAATGCCAACTGCTTTATGAAGATTGCAAAAGATGATATAATACCACATATTTGTCTATATGCTAAGAAGAAAATACTACCAGGGGAGGAGATAACATATGACTATGGTGGCTATTGCCCTTGGAGAAAGAAGGTAACATTAAAATTCCATTAAAATGCTGTGAAATAACAATACTTTTTTATGTGTGTTACAAGTTCAACTCGCATCAACATTGATTGAGAAATTATAAGCTTCAATAAGGCATGAATATAGACAAGAAAATAACTAAAACAGTGCGTGGCCAGTACAGTTTCCCGTACCATAAATTTCGTAGCATTTATGAAGCATGCGTTAGTTCACCAGAGATGACACTCCTTATCGACCCGAACCAATTCGATTAAGTAAGTAAGTAAGTAAAACTTTATTGCTCCAAATAAGGAAATTAGTGTCTCGCACATAAAAGTTCAAAACAGTACAAAAATATATGAGCATAGGAATATAAATCAGGATATATACAGATGGAGATTAATGAATGAGAATGATAAACAGTTAAGACAAGGACAAGATAAAAGATTATTGCAACAGCCTAGCGACGTTAGTTGACATTGAAAAGTTTGATTGCACGGGGAGTGAACGAGTTACGATAGCGATTAGTTCTCGTGTACGGCTGTCTCAGTCTGCCACTGCCTCTGTTAATTACATTGTCATTAAGATAACAGTGAAGGGGGTGGCAACAGTCATTCCAAAATGAATCTAGCTTTGTTTGAAGCAGTGACTGGTACACCGAGTCGACTGTATGCTGTTGACCTCCAATGACTCCCCCAGCATTTATAATTATGTGATCGATACGGTCCTTCTCGACTTTAGTGACATTCCCACCCCAAAATATAAGACAGTATCTCCAAACTCCGCAAATAATATAATTATAAAACATTTGCATTATATCGGTACGTACGTTGAATTTTGACAACTTTCTGAGGCAATATAACCTGGTATTTAACTTCTTTACCAGGGCATCCACGTGACCATCTCATGTTAAGCTATTGTTGAGGTCAATACCCAGATACTTCTAGGAGTGAACCCTTTCAACTTCTTCACCCTTGATCATGACTGAAGTCGATGATCATTTCCTTCGTTTTAGAAATATTCAATTGCAAGAAGTTTCTGTCACAATAGTCCACGAATGACTGCAGCTGGCAGAGATATGCCCCATCATCATTACCACGAATGAGTCCAGCCATGGCTGTGTCATCGGCAAACTTGATGATGGGACATATCTTCTCCTGGGATCTGCAGTCAGACGTGTACAAGGTGAAAAGAAACGGAGCTACAACTGTGCCTTGCGGCGCTCCGGTGTTGGAGGTAATAATGTTAGATCGACAGGTGGGACCGAGTTTGACAAATTGGGTGCGATTTGTGAGATACTTCACAATCCAGTGAATAAACCCATGTGGGATGCCCATGTTGATAAGCTTTGTAGCAAGATTGTGCGGCTGAATAGTGTTGAATGCAGATGAGAAATCAAAGAAGATCACGCGTGCAGAATTGCCATGGTGCTCTTAGTGTAAATACAAGCATTGAAGAAGTAGCAGGATGGCATCTTCACAACTACGGCTAGCCTTGTAAGCAAACTGTAGAGGATCTAAAAATGGAGCAACTAGAGGATTAAAACGATTTAAGAATAAACGCTCGCATACCTTCATTGGCACTGCAGTTAACGCTATATGGCTGGTCTGAGATTACAATGGTTAAAATCACCGTTGATTATAGTGAGAGCATCCGGCGCGGAGGTTTCAAATTTATGAATAATGTCAATGAGTTCCATTGCCGCTGATTTGGCAACATTGCGATGTGGAACATAGACAGTGTGAATAATAACGTGTGAAAACTCCCGTGGCAAGTAATAAGGACGACATGTGACAGTTAAGATCTCGATATTGGGGGAACATGAGTGACGTTTAATATGGGCATTATTCGGGTGGCACCACTTCTGATTCACGTATATGCACACCCCACCCCCTTTTCCTTTCCCGGATTGAGTTGTCCGATCCCCTCTTAATAGTGTGAATCCTTCTATTGAGGCATGGGGGTCAGTATGGTGTTCGGTAAGCCAGGTCTCGGTGAATTATAGTATACTTGCATTCCGAAATTCCTGCAGAAATTTGCAGTTAGCGGAGATCTCATAAATTTTATTAGTTATTGATTGTACGTTACCCATTATAATCAGATATCGTCGAATACGGGAGTAATTTTCCATCAGGAAGGCAATTGGTGGTTCCGGGAACCCAGTGGTTAATTATTGAAAATACACATCTGTAAGGATGCCATTGTGGAATTGTTGATACAATAAGGTATCTGACTAGACAGAGAAGAAGTCATTGTTTTTTGCGTAGGCCTAAGCTAGGCCTACTGAAACATAGGCTAAGTTATAGTAGGCCCTAGTACAGTAACTAGTCTGTACAGTGTAGGGTAAGCCGCGCCTACGTTAGACAAAGGAAGAGCCTAACTTAATTATAAACAAGGAAATAATAAGCACATAGGCCTAGCCTAGGCCTATAAATGCATCGCTGTCCGAGAAATCCCTAGGCCTAGACCCATACTGGCTACGAAGAGACAATTATATAAATTCGTGACAGATGCTCTTCGTGAATTATGAGACATAATGGAAGGCAAACGACGATGCTACAAAAGGTAAGTTGAGACTACAGAGTAGTTGAGGGCTAGGCTATGCCTATCCCAGTATACAGTAGGACTAGGACGGATATCTTGCCTTACCGCCATGGGGCCTATGCTAGGCCTAGACCATATCGCGGTTTGATTCAATAATGCGCACCTGTTTTCGGTTAATCATTACAGCGGGTGTTATCATATCACGGGTTATATTTAGGGTTTAGATATTTTGTTACACTATTTTGTATTCTTTTTAAACAGTTTTTATTTGATTATAATACTAAAATCTGAATATATGCCTAGGCTAGGGGGCTTGGCCTCACAGGCGGTAGGTAACGAAACCTATGGCGGTAAGGCACGGCCCCCCAGTAGGACTAGGCCTATGTAAAGTTAAGGCTATGGACCACTCTGACTTGCGAGTCTAAAGCTAGCCGCACGCTTAATTTTTATTTCCCCTTCGATATAGGATTTCGCCGTTTCAGATTTTTGATGAATTTACAAATTCCTTTTAAAAAAAAGGGTTACAGACGAGTTACTGTAGAGTTAGGGCTTGCTTACCAGGGGTAATGGAGTAGCCTAAGCCTATGTTCTTTCATAATCAGAGGTCAAAATTAGAAAAGGATTCTAACTTAGTTTTCGAAAAAGTGTCACATGTTTGAATTCCAAGAATTTGAATGGTCATTGGACATATCCAAGTAGGAAAAAACAAATCATTAGCTGCACACTATACGACTTTACTAGTTGCAACTCAACTCGACTGTCGTGTGACATATCTCTATATTGCCAGTCGTACGACCGACACCTGCACACAATTTTCTAAAATTTTGAGTTTGCAGTCACCATTCTAGTTTGTAGTGAGTTGACATTTAGTATTTGTTGTTATGTTATGAAACCTTTTAGCCATTTCACAAGGAAGAAATCACTAAGCCTTTTGACTTAAAGTTTCTGGTGGTCATATATAATTAAATATTTACATACACACTCAGACAGACAGCACAGTGTGCATGTTGGGACAAATGTTTACATCCACAGATAAAAAATATACATGCACCAGTGCATGCGTGCACCCATCTAAATGGAGCACTAACATAACACTGGTATAAGACCTGTCATTTCTTTATTCAATAGGTACTTGGAGTTTGTTCATGAAGTAATACCTCACAGAACAAGATGTCGTTGGAGGGCAGATGATAAAATGAAGGATGACGTCATTGCAATTGAACTAGACTCTGACATTGGTGGATGTTCAAATACAAAATGCAAGGTGAGCTGATACTCCCTGTACACAGAAAATTGAGCAATGTGATATGAGGCAAATTGAAGCATACCTAATAAAGCATGCAAAGATTGCACATTCACAACTGCAGAATGGTACCAGCAGGCGTTGAAATAACAGTAGGCAGTAGCGTATTGCAGGTAAAAGTAGCTGTTTGTTTCCCCACCAGTGTTTCCTCTAAGAATTTGGGAAGTGAGCAAAATGAGTAATGTTACTGGGACTCGTTACTAAAATCAGAGCATGTGTGCGTAGCGCAAATGTGCGAGCACGGAAGCATTGCCAGGGTCTACTTTGGAAGCTCTGGGGTTTTAGATGCTTTCTGGTGCAATCTGAGCTGATTTTTTAGATATATATATTTTCTGAAAAAAGGGATCTCTTTTCGGTATTAAGTTTAGTTTATTTTTTCTCCAAATATTTTTGCTTGGACTTAAATGTGCATCAAATTCGCAAGCCATCGAATCAAAATCATGTCATAGCTGCAAAATGTTCAATTACCATTTGTCAATAAAAATGATGCAGCAAAATCTTTCAAACATTTCAAGTGTTGACCTCCAAATTCAGGCTACTACTTGCCATTTTAATTTGGTTTGCTCATTTGTACCTAAATCTCGAGTGGTATCATTGAAGTTTAGTTTGAACCATGACAAGTGATCAATAACTGGTTCAAAAGGGCAGCGGACATGACTAATATCTATTGTTGGATGCATTCTTAAAAATTCTGCACAAACATTTGTTCATTTGTAGAGACAAGATCAAACAGATCAATCACAAGAATTGGATAATGATGGTCAACTTTTTGACGAAGATGAGCAGACAGTTACTAGTGATGATCACCAGAGTGATGGTGACCAGGATGAGTTAAATGTAAGTTTGACATATAGTTTTACCCCTATACCAATTGTGGGTGATCGCTGCGAGGAGCAAAAAACTTACATCGTCTCTCGTTCTCACAGAGCTCGACAAATATATACATGTTTCCATCTCCTATTTGAAGAATTCTGTAATGGCAGCAGTGAGGGTACCGCTAATCTATGGGTCATCTCCAGCAACGTCCAATTTTGACAGTCGTCCGAGATTACCAGAATTTTGCTACGACTTCCAAATATTCCCCAAAATAAGGTTGCAGGTTGTCCTCGGGACTACCAAATAATTCTGACCAATGTAACATAATCAGAAACTGCTGATTACCAGGCCTCGAATTTTTTTTCAATCTACTCGCCGTATGGCGAGCGTAACTAAACATTTACTTGCTACAAAATTAATTGTTGATGGAATAAAGTATTGACAGACAGTATAGTTTTAAGACAGTTCTAACAACCTGTATTGACTCAGTGTGTGTATTTGGCACAATCAGTGGCGGCACACAATCATGTGGGGGTGGCAGGGGGGAGGGGAATTGCCCCGAAACATTTTCCGTTCATCATGGGCTCAGTGTAAACAAAATATATGTCTTCCCTATTCCTCCCCCCCCCCCATCAACATTCATCCCTATTTTCCCCCAATCAAAATCCTGTACAGCCACCACTGTTGCAGGATATGTTGCAGGATAGTTGCGATTGGTTTAGGAGTGGTACACACTGTTCCTAACACCTTCAAACATTCTTCATCTTTAGAGACAAGATGAGACTGATACACCTTCAGATCAATCACAAGAATTGGAGGATGATGGTCAACTATTTGATGATAATGAGCAGACAGTTGCAGACCAAACTTTCCTGTTTGTTGAAAGTTCCTTCTGTGAAGATTCCCAGAGTGATGGTGGCCAGGATGCGTTAAATGTAAGTTTGACATATAGTTTTAACCCTATACCAGTCATGTCAGATCGCTGCGAGGGGCAATAAACTTTCACCTTTTATCCTAATAACCTAACCTATGATTATTATTAATATTAATATTACAATATTTTTATAGCGCCATGACTAAAAAGATATTCTATGGCGCTTTACAAAACATATAGCTAAACACAAGTATATACAAAAAGAAGTAAGCAATACGAAGACAAGATACAAATAACAACTAGGCAAGACAAAAGACAACCACAGAGACAGGCAAGAGACTTAACCAAATGCTTCGCTAAAAAGATGTGTCTTAAGGGATTTCTTGAAAGTAGGGAAAGACACCTGATCCCGAACGTACGAAGGCAAGTCATTCCATAGTTTGGGCCCACACTCAGCGAAAGCCCGGCTAGCAAATTTCGTGCGCGAGGTGGGAATATATAACGAGTGGGAAGAAATGCTCCTGATGTTGTATGCTGATCATGTTTCATTTTAGTGTACATATGTATGACTAGGTACTTATTTCCATCGACTCACATGAACAAATGTAAAGAACTTCAAATCTTCATGAAATGTTCCAATTGTGTAAGGGGTATGTTAAAAAGGTTAGCAATGTAAAATGAAAGATTTTTTAACAAAACATTGAACAGGATCATTCGAAACAGTGTTGCCCTTCATACTCATAGAAATACATTACATTATTTCACCAATCACATCATAGCTTTATCCATTGGGCCTACTCTTGAATGTTGAGTTGCTAAAATATAAATTGTTGATGGAATGAAGTATTGACTATAGTTTTCTCATTAATCATAGTCACAGAATAATCCTGACAACAATGGTGATCCTGATGACTTTCCTCTATATCCAGGAGCTAACATCTCAACAACACAGAATTTCATCGCCATAATGGCATATGCTCTTCGACACAGTTTGTCGAAGATCGCTCTCCAAGATTTGCTGTTATTAATCAACATCCATCTTCCAGAGAGCAGCCTACCAGACACTATTTACACTTTCAGTAAGAATTTTGACAAGTGCAGAAAATAAATTTATTTTCATATATATTGCAAAGAGTGCACATCATATCTTGGATTGGGTGATGACCACATTTGTCTCATATGTAGTATAAATGTAACAAAACTGGAAGCAAATAAAGATGGTAACTATTTTGTTTGTATGTCATTAAAAGAGCAACTAAAAGATTTGATGGAGGGACCAAGTCTGAGTCAGTACTTTTTAATTGATGACGGGTCACCCAAAAAGCATATATCCCTTCTCTGGAAAACTGATGGCATGCCAGCTTTTCAGTCTGGTAAGGGAAGTGTTTGGCCAATACAGTGTATGGTGAAAGATTTGCCTATAGAGATTCAGACAAAGAACATACTACTAGTTGGTCTTTGGTATGGGAGCAAAAAAACAGTTTTTTCAACTTTTTTAAATCCATTCATTGAGGAATGTAAAGAATTGTATCATGATGGGGTGGAATGGACAATTCCAGCACAGCATGTAAATGCTACAACAAAAGGTCATTGCAGGTGCATGTGCCTGTGATTCTGTTGCCAGATGCCAGCTCCAAGGCATAACACAATTCAATGGATATTTTGGCTTCATAAAGGTAAGAGAGTAGAAAAGGGGCAGGGCAGTGTAACTGTGTATCCAAATGAAGAGCCTGTACCTGTTCTCAGAACCCAGGTTAAATGTTGAGGCAGAGGCAATTAAGATCGCATCTGGTGAACCTTCCTCAATTGGGGTGAAGAACGTGTCACCTGTTCTTTTGATCCCAAGATTTGATATTGTACAGGGATTTCCTGTGGATTACATGCACGCAGTATGTGAAGGAGTCACAGAGAAGTTGACCAATCTGTTGTTTGACAACTGTAGCCCACAAGGAACCTTGGTATATAGGCAATCAGACCGGTGTTGTTGACCAGCGTATTGAAGCTATTCCCCCAAGTGAAATCACAAGGCTACCAAAATCACCTTCCCAACGGTCACACTGGAAAGCATCAGAATTTAGATCATGGCTTCTCTTTTACAGTTTACCTGTTTTAAAGGGTGTGTTATCATTAGTTTACTTGACTCACTTAATGCTACTGGTTCATGCAATCTGGATGTTGCTACAGGAGAACATTGTAGAGAATGACCTCTCCTTTTATTGACATGGAGAGACTGTACGGAGTTGTACATATCTCTTATAATGTTCATCTTATGTTACATCTTGCAGACACAGCAAGGTTATGGGGGCCGCTGTGGAATAGTTGATATTTTCCATTCGAAGGGTATAACAGGAAAATAAAGAGCTTGTTTCATGGGACCCATTATGTTTCAGGTCAGATTGCACAAAATTTTACAATTATGAGACTGCTTCAACAGAAATGTGAATCGATCAGTAGAAACACACCCTATAATGTTATGAATTGTATAAACAATTTACTTCGTGGATATCCAGTGACTGTCAAGGCGGAGAGTCTCCATTTAGGAAACATGTTACATGTATTGTTGGTTGGGCAGCCTCAGAAAAGTACATTCCATGTGAATATGTTGGTGATTTGTTGAATAAAATTTTTTGGGTTTCTAATCAGGATAATGTTATTGAAAAATTTTGTAACATATTAATTAATGGTATATGATTTGAAGTTGCTGGAAAAGGTGGCAGGAGAAGTAATAATATTGTCCAATTTGATGTCAGTAAATTTGGTAGAATTGAAAATATTCTCAAAGTCAGAACGGACAAAAATGTTTATACTTTGTTTGTCATTTCCCAGTTCAGAATACTGAAATCAAATTTCGCAACTGATATTCAAACTGGGGCATGTGCTAAGCATATTTGTATATTAACTGAATACAATAGAGAGAAAATACTTATACTTAGTGTGACCGACCAGCTGCAAAAATGTATTACTGCTGAGATTGATGGAGTAACATATTGCATAGTGTTGCCAAATAGGTATGAATTAGATTGATCTTGGCAAATTTAGCTGCTTTTTGGTTTGGATGATAACCTTAGCCATATAAAATTGCTTTAGATGGTTTTACTACACGGAAGTGTGCAACCAAAATGAGAGAACAATTAACCATATATACTACATAATAATAATAATAATAATAATAATAATAATAATAATATATAGCGCCTTTCACCTTACACAAAGTCTCAAAGCACTTTATATTACCCTGGTCAATGGTAACTTGTTATACACACTCTGCTGTGCTCTTTCCTATCTGTTCACTCCCGACACACTATATTGTGTTACAGTGTGTCGCATCATCGTGTCCCCCAGGGGACTTCCCTATAGGAGCTGCCACAATATAGCGCTACACCGTATTTTACAAGTAACCTCGCAGGTACCCATTTTCACCTGGGTGGAGAGGAGCAATGAGGATAATGTGCCTTGCCCAAGGACACTACGCGGCAGTCTGACCAGGATTCTAACCCGAAACCTCTGGATTACGAGACCAAAGTACTAACCACATACACACATATTAAATATATTACATAATCGAAAGCTCAATGCTTTTTGTCTTTCTGGTTTTTGAAGACCTCACGACGTTGGCAATTTACTTCATATTAGGGCCTCTTTTTAAGCTTTCTTTACAAGTGGTAATGAGTCGCAGGTCAATCAGCAGTAATTTCAGAAATGAAACAAAAAATAAAACAAACAGTACAACAGGATGCATGCACACAGTATTAAAGTAGCTGGTTGTGTTTCATTACTAAAAAAAACATAACTATATTTCATTTGTCATGAGAATGACTGAATTTACTGTAGTGAAGCCAAATTTTGTGCTTTGCACCCTATGCATATTTATGTGTTGTTACGTAATAGGCTGTATGTAGCGTAAGTTGTGCAAATAGCTTTTGCACGTGTGTTTGGCAGTTCTGTACACGCTGCGATGATGGCTAGTAGCGACTCTGCAGAGCTCCGGGGTTCGCCTCGTAAACCCCTTAGTATTTCTTTAATTTTATTGCTCTCGGGTCATAAATTGCCCAGAGATACCCATATCTGGACTGTCTGGTTGTCAGTGAGGAGATAGCCACTGGTTTTTCAAGATGGCGGTTCTACCAACATGCAGCGAGAGTGACCACCGCACCTGATGGAGTCTCGATGTCCGCGTTCTCAATGTCCGCGATCTTACGCGCCGCGAGCGTAGAGAAGTCTTCTTTTCCGCGAGCGAGCTGACCTCAAGTTTAGTAAGAGATTAAGTGTTCAGTATTGTTTATGTATGCTGTACGTACCCTACTGTTAGTTAATTTAATTGTAGTTTTAATTGTTGCCCTTTGGCTACGCTGTGCTTTACTGTACAAAGTACATATGTTAGGTTATATTTTTGGTCCTACGGGTTCATAGCGTGTCTTGTTTATCTTTAAGCACGTGGGTGCTATTGCGTACTATTATACTGTAGTGTTACTGTTAAGTGTTAGGTTAGAACTTACAGTACCGGTTAGGTTGGGTATATGGTGGCATCTATGCATTGTAACGTTGGGTTTTACAGAACGTTAACGATGTTTGTCATGCTGGTTCGTTGTATTGACAATTGATTATTACACCTGTCGAGTATTGTACTGCTCGCTGTTTAAAGAGTATATACGGATTTTGTATTTTGAACATCATTTGTTACTGTTGTTTAAAGTTGTCTCAGAAATTTTCCTTGAATCTTAGCCAGGCATTGTGGACAGCTATAGAGCGACAAGACTCTTGAGAGTCTGTGGGTTCAGGGGGTAAAAATTCATATTGTCTAGGAACAGGTAGGTGGAAATTCCTGTAATGGTTGCAGCTGGCATGGGTTGCCCTGGCTATTATTGAGGTGCTAAAAGTCCTCGCCTGTTGACAATTATTTCGAAGTGCAGATGATTACGGATCGTGTTCATTATACATTTTGTACAGTGTTGCGGGTATTCATTCTTTAATTGTATTTGTGTTGATATTATTGATATTTCATAGATTGAGTATTTATGGCAAGTATTATTATCATATTACATTATGCTACCTGTTTTTTAGCCTATTGTCATGTATATTATCATTAAGAGTTTTGTAATAAATCGTCAGCCGTGGTTTCAACGCAAGAACACTCTTGCCCACATTTATAACTTGTGAGTTCGAAGCGAAGGACCCTAAATATGGTAATTTTCCCCCGCAATCCGCGGTTCGTTTCATTACTAGTGTAATGTTCTGTACAAATGTTATGGAGTATTTCTTTGCATGTTCTTTTTTGGAAGGTAGCGGACTTCTCCAAATTGTACACATCTGTTGTGATGTTAATGCAACAAACTAACAATATAGTTTCTGTTCGAGTGCATTTGATTGTGAGAGAAGTTACCATATAAACAGCTGCTTAAAGTCCTTGTTTGTGTGTCTACAGGGATTTTTTTTGTAGTGGATGATAACACATCTGTGGGAAGAACAACATATTCTTTGCCTTCTGGTGGCAGGGGTTACTGTGAGGGGTGGTTAGACAATTTTAAACAATTATATTACTTTCGTTTAATAATGTGTATTTGCTTTGTGTGAGAATGAAGGTTTCATAAAAGTAGAGGAACAAAAAATCTACTTATTTGTATCGCTTTAATACTTGAGGTTAATGAGTCATATAATTTTCTTTTTAAAAAGGTTCAGTCCATAATTTTTTTCTATAACAAAATTTACAATAGCATGTGCTTGTCTGTGTGATGCCAAGCTTGTAACCAAACTGTACGTTGGATAAAACTCATACTTATTACATAGGTTGGCCTATATTTAGTACACGAACCGTGCTGATTTTCCTACCATTTTGCATTAATAATTGGGCAGGGCTTATAACAATTTCCTCAAAGTTGATTTCTGCAACTGTTTGGCACTAGTTAGAGGTAGTATATGAGATGCTTACTCAGCAAAATGAACTACAATGGATACTCTTATGCCAGTTCCGTTGGTAAACAGACTATATCACAAAGGAAAGTTACATGGGTTTTGCCTGTGTTAGAAAGCTCACATATTTGTCACTTGTAAAACAATTACACTTGCATGTGGAGTGAAACTAACCAGTAAACTCTACATGTGAGACCTGGTTGTATATTTACACTAAGCAGAAAAAATCAGGTTGTAGCTTATTGATCGGTGATATAGTACCTTTAAATAGGAATTTTGCTGACTTCTTCTACTGACACTATATGTTCCATGTGCACGTAACCAACACTGGACACTTCCAACAGTTTCGCTACTTCAATCTTTTAACGTTGAGCACAAGCAAGATGACAGTAGGTACCATTTTAAAGTCTTCAGAATGACCTTGCCAGGAGTGAAACTACCAACCTGACAACTGCAAGACCACTGGGCCACATAGTCGGTCGAACAACTGGATATACAGTATATAGTTCTCCCCCTGCTGGCAAGTAGAAATACCTATTGATAAAAATAAAGTCTGTCAAATACTTCTTCATTTGATGAGATTAACATTAATCACTCACCTAGGCATGTATGGAAATATTCAATAATGGCAAGGAAAAACATGAATTTCGGGTAAATCCCACATATTCTTGCAATCGTATAGGAATATAAAAAAACCATGTGGGATTTGTAGAAAAAACCCACAAACTTCCATGAAAATGTCACATAAATTTAAAAGTCATGTGGGATTTGTAAATAACCCACAGGAATTTTCATGAAAACCCCAAATACACTGGAATATCTCACAGGATTTTGCTTATTCCTATAGGAAATGCCCGATTTCCTATGGGTTTTATGTGGGATTTTTTTGTAAGGGTTGTCGGCTTCTGATCGGCATCGGCCTTCTGCCAGCGGACCGCTAGTGTACCATGTATTGACAATTGTAGTCACGGTGACTAGCGGTCTACCGCTATTGGTCCGCCGATGGACCCCTATGTTTTATTTTCCCGCCCAAATTGGTTAACTGCCTTAATGGCATGCAGTGTATACAATACATAATGCGCACTGCACAACGTACGCACGAAGAAGTAGTCATTTGGTTTCATTCATCGCCCGTAGAAGAAACAACGAAGACATTTTACAGTTACCAAATTAACAGCCCTAAAGGTAGGCATATTATTTTGCTTAATTAAACACATCGTACTTCAATAAAGTATGTTCAACATTTCGTCTATGAAGTTATCAACCGAGTCTAACATAGACCACAGACCGCGCCAATTTGAACTAACCTAACATAAGGCCAAGCTATACTACTAGACCACAGGCGCTCGTAACGTTATAGCCTATGCCTATGGGATATTATAGTATAGAGAACCATAGGCCTAGTCTAGTAGTAGTAGAAGTATAACGTTACGATCGCCTGTGTACTACTATACTAAACTGTACTATGAAAGTACTATATGATGATGGTACCAAAAGTCGGTCAGTAATTTATTGTTCAAACTATAATCGGAATTGGGCCGATTATTGCATAAGAGGAACATAATCGGAATACCAATTATTTAAAAACATATGAAAGGTGAAAATATTATTGTTGAAAACCATATGGAAGGTGAAAATATCAACTGATGTAGGTTTCTTCTTTTACTATGAAACATTAAAATAAAGACACCCTCTATACGTCTTTGACAATGTAATTTCATAAAATTAGGGTGCCAGGGTGTCCGATTTTGCTTCCCTTGTGGTCAGTGCCTTCAATGTTTCTCGGCACAGTAAGCATGATAACAATACCAATTTTGCGAATTGACCAATGTGCTGGATATATATGGCCTATCTTGACTAGCTGAGTATAGGTTATGTTTATTTTAATTAATTTTTTAATTTAATTCGATGTTTTTTTCCTGACAATTTGTAAAGGGCCATACATCCCTGCTCATCACCTCCCTTTAACCCTCTTATCTCCATTTTTTTAACCTTTCGAAATGCTGATAAAGTGATGTGCCTCGAATCCATAACCGTCGCATAAGGCCTAACACTTTAGGTTGTTACATTGTAAACGATACGATCTAAAATTTTGCTGAAATCAATTATGCACAAGTAAATGCAAGTTGTTCCTGTGAGAGAAAAAACAATATTGGAGTTATTTCTAGTTCTTATGATTTACTACTAGCTAGTCACGCCCTAAAATCTCAAAGATTGCCTACTTCTACTGTACTTAATTCCCCAGTAAAACTCATTAAAATTCCAACCTCTAACCCATGGCTGGACGAAACCCTCCTCTCACTTGACCCCAAAGACCCCACCTGCCTAGCTTCAGTAACACCTGTAGCACTACTCCAGCTATACCCTCAAGATAAGCCCCAAGTGGAGTATATCTATACACCAATTCCTACACACAAACTGGTTCACTTTTAAAGGCTAAAACTGTATACTGTATAAGAGTCTCTTGCCCGGAGGCCTGCTAAGGGGTAACACAAAATGATTGGAAGATTTACTTGAGATACAGCGATGGACATCTCAAGTCCAGCTAAGAGATAACAAGGTATCACGTTTCATTACTGTCTGCATTTTGTAGCGACACCAACAAAACGTCACTTGCAAGCAACAGAAAGTTAATTTTTTCAGATGGCGGTTTGGGGCGAGTCTTCAATGCCTTTAATGCTACATGTATCAAACTAATACAGTATACATTTGGCCAGATGCATGCCATATATATTGAGCTATACTTAATTACAATATTTGCATATTGCTATACTTTCAGTATGACGTCATATGCCATAGTACTTTTCACAGAGAGAGGTGATGTGGCGATGGTGCCGGGGATTTGGTGTGTTGGCAAGGACAACTGTTGGTGGCCTCCCTACAAATCCCCACTACGATTCGAGAAGGCCGTCCAGTTTTCCGAGCCACCTAAGCAGGAGAAATGGAAAATGTTTGCTATCCGGATACTTTCAATGACAGGTCAGTTTCGAAACTTGTTGAGTGTACCGTTTGATTCTCAGCCAAGGAGAGGATAATAAGTTGTTTTGAATGTCAAGGGAACTATTCAGTTTCATTATTAGACAATCATAAAATTATACTTCAGTAAGTAAATAACATTGTTTTGGATTAAGAATGTTGCATGCGCCATTGTTTGCAATTTGAATGGCAGAGCAAGAATGTTGGCGGGGCTTATGTTTAGCAAATTTGTTTTCTCCAAAATAAAGGTCAGATTCCTGAGTATTGTTTACATGTAAAGTGTAGGTTAGGATGGAACACTCACTGTTACTGAACTCCCATTTAGGCTTTCGAGTATAGCATATATGAATATATATCTAATATCTCTAATGCAGCTTTGTGCTACTGCTTTACATATTCTCCCCCCCCCCCCCCAAGACGGGATGAGAAGCATCATATCATAGCTAGATAATCTCTAGAAGAAGCTAGTACCGACCAGCTGCTTGTACTGGAGCAGACAGTAGTGTTCTTTTGCTTAAGGACATAACCGATACCGTATTAACAAAATAACGCAGGCGACTTTTTTCACTCAGATTGATATCAGAAGGCACGTCAGATGCTAATAAAAGCTGAAGACACATGAGACCTTCAAACAGAGGCAGAGGATGCTGAGGCAAGCGGGAATAGGAAACGGTGGTACATGGTATTTCCTTTGCCTTTTTCTAGAGAGTTACTGTGATGGTTAATGACTGGACTTTTCTTTTCTTTAACAATAATTCAATCAGCCGTGGGTCCTTGAACATCCCAATAATGTAATCAATTTTGTAATTGTAGTTTTATACATTAAAAATGTTGCATCTTTTGATATTGTACATACAGATGTACAGTATGTGGTTTTTCCCAAGCTAAAAGTTAACATGTGGCATACATCTATGTTTTGTAGTTTCATGGGTTAGCATTGATTTGTTATATGAACTTGGGAGTAAGCAAAGGAAAGTCCGGTGGAAGAAGGGTTCTAGACAGCACAGGTGTGAGCCAAGGCTTTTGTGGGTTGCATTCCATCTGCCATGTAGCATTGGTTGTGCCACATGCTCGAAAAGCACAGTAAGCAGCATACAGACGAGCTCCGCTTTATCGAGTACAGATGCACCATCTGCTGCTGGAGGTATATGAAGCCAATTTTGCTGGCCTTGGACCTAATGAAATAGCATTGTTTCCCTAATTAGTTCTTAAATGTATTTGGCTTCAGGAATATCTGTGTTCATCACAAACGTTTCCCACTCAAAATTATGTTATCTAATTGTAACTGTTTGTTCATTTCCTTGTGTTTAACAGAGCAAATCGTCGGTATGATACTTCTTCGGATGATGATGATGATTACTTTCCTATGCCAACTGGTTCAGCAGCACTCTCCAATCCTGCTTCACCATTGCCAGCAATTACAGTATCCCAACCACAGAAGAGGTTAGCCCAGCCACCCTCTGTGCAAACATCTCCAGTTTCTCCACCATCATTTCCATCTGGGAGTGGATTATCAACCCATGTACCCAGAACTACCCCTGTCAGTGGCCGAGTAGGACCGATGCAAGCGAGCTCAAGTAATGTCAGTGGTAAGTTCGTTTCAATATTCTCTGTCGAATGATCCGTAAGATGAGGCGCCACCCTAAATAGGGTTGGATGATGTTATATTCCCAAAATTGTAAATGAAAAACAGCGTCATTTCAGTTGTTTCAATGTTGACAAATTATGCCCAGATTGCCTTCAACCCTTCGGCTGTATGCAGGTACAGTTACTGTATATTACTCTTTGCTCTTCAGTTTAACCTTCTGTAGTTGTATTAATTTATTATCTTTAGGTCGAAGATAAGCTAGTCTACATCTAATAAATTCTGAAACTTTCTTTTCAGCTGGCCAGAAAATGATTCTTTAGTTGCTCACTGAATTCAAGGGAGAGGTGAAGGAATTAAAGAACGCAGTTCAGCAGCTTCATAATAGGAATGATCAACCTCTCCGTGAAGAAGAGTTTGTGTCCCCTGAGGAAGTGGTCCTCCCAGTGACGGATCTGGGGGCGCTGAACAGGCTGGAGGAAGAGCTGAACACAAATAAAGCTCCATTTGGTATGCATTTTCCTCTTTTCATAAATTAAACTCACACTACATATGCTGCAGTTTACTGCACTTTTAAAATAGTTGGAACAAGAAGAAGCCCCTCATAATGAACAATAAACATTGTTTCAATATAATAAAGGAAACAATATTTCACAACTGGGTGTGAAACCCGTCAGTATCTTTATCAAAGAGAGATGAATGCTTTTAATCACAGCATGCTGAATGATCATGGCTAATGAAAAGATTTAAAACAATTTCAGAGATAGTGGTTATTAACTTGAAACTCATAACTACAAAATATCACTGAAGAAGACATTGAAAGGCTTTTGTTACCATGATAAAAGGTTTATTGTCAAATGTGTTCCACAGCTAATATGACGACTATGCAAAGTGAGATAACTGAGAAATGATAGCAGTGGGGTGCAGGGCGGTTTTAAGGGCATTTTTTTTTGGGGGGGGGGG
Source organism: Apostichopus californicus (assembly GCA_020650975.1). Classification (NCBI taxonomy): domain Eukaryota; kingdom Metazoa; phylum Echinodermata; class Holothuroidea; order Aspidochirotida; family Stichopodidae; genus Apostichopus; species Apostichopus californicus. The sequence continues at coordinate 30,477 of JAIPMN010102238.1, read as the reverse complement.
GCTAATATGCCGTTGAAGATGTTAAAAGATGACCACCATCGTGCAAATAAAATGATACAAATAGTGCAGATTTTTAATTTTTTTTGGGGGGGGGAGTTATTTTGCGCCTGGTGGGGTGTGGGGTACCTAGCTAGTCATAAATTTCTCCCATGCAACATACCAAGACTTCACTTGTGGTTCAACTATACTGTTTTGAAGGTTTACAATATTTCTTTAAATTTAAAGTTCATTTCAATCATTTCAATCCTAGGTTTTATTGAGCATCTGACAGTTTATGTGGTATCACAGTAAATCATCTACATAAGGATTCTTTTCTGGAAATAATGATTTTCAATCGCCTCAAATTTTCGGATTTGTCTGGACTTTTTAATTGCAGAGGTCTCCTGGTGACCAACTCAGTTTGCCCTGAAAAGCTTGTGAGAGTACCTTATATCTATACTGAACACATGCAAAATTTGAGTCTTCTATTCATAACTATTTATGAGATATGGCCCTCCAAACATTGGGGCCGACGTCGAATTTGTGCACTAACCAAATGTCAATTTTTTCTGGTTTTTGGGAGGCTGATATATCTTGGAAATTAATTAGAAGGACTGAAAGATGCTACCTAGGGTAGTGTGTAGCCCGGTTTTCCGATTCTCATCGGAATTGACCCATCTCTTCTCATAACAGAGTTAATGGCCAATATAGTATGAATATGGAAATCAAAAAGCAAGTTTTCAAGATTACCCTGTCAGCCCAGGATCTGTTACAAAGGGTTAATAAAGCTGTGATCCTTTTTTTGTGGGGAGTTCTGTCTGCAAGGAGAGAACTTACTATACTCAAGCATTAATATAGGAGTTGATTGCCTCTAAAGAGGGTTCCAGGGGAGAAAAGTAACTTTTTAAAAATTAAGTTTGGCATGCCAACTTCACCACGTAGGCAATTATCGATGGTGGTGAAAATATTCATATTTTATGGGCCTTTAACTCTAATAACAGAATCCGAACGCCTGGTTACAAATTACTCTGGGTAGCAGTTATACTTCTCTACTTGTGATTGGTTCCTAAGATATTTGCCTCCAAAAAACCCTATGAATTAATGTTTGCAATCATGAGTGTGAAAAGTAAGCATGCGCCCAATTTTTGGAGGGCCATATCTCATAAACTGTTAGGAGTAGAAGCAGTTTGCATGTGTTCGTTTTAGATACACAGGTAATTTTGCCGATTTTTTTTAGCCAACTCCATGTCAGTGACCAGGGAAGATTTTCTGATTTCATATGGAATGACCCATTAGGGTGACCACAGTCCGGCTGTGGAACATTTTCATAACAAGGAACTGACTTACTCTGTATGATGAAAAGAGTTTAGAAATACTAATTGCAGACATGTTTATTCTTCAGATATCTTCACTGTCATTGAAAGGTGGCAACAGCATGATAAATGTTGTTAGGCGAATAGCCAGAAGCATCATGACAAACCCTGTGGCGTCCCAACTTAATTGGACAGGGCTCGGGACCAAGACTGGATTCCATAATCTGGAAGTCAGAAGCATTTTTGAAAGTAAGCATTTTCAAAATGAAATATTATTCGTTTCAAATAAAAGGCGGATGCTGTGTTTGTGGTGTGCCAAATAGTCATCCAAGCTTATTGAGACACAAGCACTCTTGTGTGAAAGAGAACGAACATTTTTAGCTTATTTCAAATAAAACTTTACATCGGGGAGGGGGGCATGGCATAATGCCCCCCTCCCCCTAAATACACCACTGCTTGTGAATCAAATCTCGCCTATCATCAAGTGTTGAAGCTTCACAGTTGCATTACATGGTTTCATTCATTCATATGTCTTTGTGATATCCTAGTGCTGTATGATGTAATGTTTTGTCTCATCAATGGCTTTATCATGGTAGCTCGCATTTCACTCACATTTCACATGTACAAATCTTGTATTTTCTCCCTTTTAGTTGTTACTGATGTCCCCTATTTTGCAAAGACTTTCCTATTTGTGTCCCTGATATTGTATGCTATTGGTTGACTGTATTGTCGGTCAAGGCACATATTGCTTTATATAAAATATAATGATATATCAATTCAACATAAGGATATATCCTTGTGTCCTTTGGTAGTTCCTAGTAACTCTTAAACTAAAGAGTTTGAGACTTAGCCACTCTGGACTATATCCAGCGGACTTAAAGTGACTCTGTGCTTGTACTTGGGCTAATCAGTTGCTTTTCTTGTACTATAAAACTTTTAATGTAATGTTCTATTGATACCACCGTACTGGTACTCATAATCTGGGCAATGTTATGACAGTCACCACTTTTTATTTTGTGCTCGTTCTTGCACTACAAGTCTGCTGTATGGGTGCCTATGAGGTGACATCTTTACAGGATGTCAGCAGGTGTTATGAGATATACAGTTGTTACTAAAGGTTAATGTTAGGGGGAAATTCCATAACACAATCATAGTAGTTACTTAACTTAACAAATGTTACCAAATTTTCATTTCTAATGTTAATTACTATGGTAAAGTGCTGTATTATTTCCATTAGTTACTATACCGGCTATGTGTATCGGTTGATGTAGGCCTTACAACTGATGCAATGAGCATCAGCCCGCATATGATAATGTGACATACCGATGGATGGACGTCCACCTTAGTTGAGATGCATTAGAGCAACCTCCCTTGGACATGCTGCATTGATAAACTGTAACAAATCTTCTCATGTCTTATTAACAAAGGCAGTGAGAGGTACGCACAACACTTTCTCCTGCCCAGATAAAGGATGAGATCATCCATTATCTGAAGGGAGCTTCAGATATAGATGGAGGGCGGCAGGCTAGAAGACAAGTTGCACTACCTAACGATTAGCCTGCCCAAGATATTTGAATGTTTTCCTTAAATTTTCACCTTATTTAGATTAGTTAAACTCAGTTTATTTTTTTTATACACTATTGTGAGTTTCCACCTATGATATATTATTTTCTCTGCCAAGTTTTGTTGCACTGTTTTTCTGGAGCTTCCTCTCTTCCTGCCTCAAAGCGGCAGGGTTCGCACGGATTATTGAGAATTGATACAGTGCTGTAGTTGTAAGGTACTGGATGGGTGTCTGGCTATAGCAATGAATGCACATACCTAGTTACAACATTCACTGGAGTCACACAGATTTACCGTCATACCTTTCAGAGTTAGCAGCAAGATGTACGGTTCCAGGCTTATTTATTCACCAATTGGGCAATTTATAAGAGTATCTGTGGAGGTGTTTTCTGTGAAACTATTTTTGAACACTCAAAACACAGATTCTCATTTTAAGATGCTTGTAGGTAACTTTCAGATGCAGAAGGCATTTTATCCTCAATTTGCTTGCTTAAAAACTTCACAAGGCAGAATTGTGAAGTTACAGCATTCATTTCTTAACAACTGCTCTTCAAACCGCATAGGCTTTCTGCATCCTGCTTGTCAGCTTAAATAAGTCCTCCCAATATATTTAGTCACATTGTGGTTTTAACCTCCTTGAATAGTGTATCTAATTTGCATTCTTCTTGTAATTTTCTTGCCATTATAGGATTGCTCAGGTTGTACATATTGGAGGATCATTTTCTTGATATATGCAGTTGCATTGTCAGCTCCAAGTGATATTTCCAAAACAAATATTAATTTTTGTATTCAGAATTTTATATTTCCATCCATTTTTAACTGTCCTACAACTTCAATGAAAGAAATATTGGTAATAAAATATTTTCGAAAGATTAAATATCTGCGTCTACTTCTTTTTATTATTTTTGGGGCCTTACTAAAGCACCATTGATCAGGCAAATGAAGAAAAATAGTTTTGTCGCCCTACTGTAAATAAAGACTGTTACAAGTACAGCGGTGAACAATTAGTGAAATTAGATTTCCATAATGGAGTGGTTGTACCTCTTTGGCCACTATATCGCCCAACATTAAGCAGCTTTATGACTCCTTCCAAAAGTGGCCAGCACCTGGCAGATGATCCAACGGCCCATCAGAATATGGATGACCACTGGCAGATGGTCCGCGGCAGTCCACCAGTGGTCCGTCAGGAAATAGCCGACGGCTGGCCGCTGGAGAACCGTTGATGATCGGTCCGTCAGCGGCTAGCCGGTGGCCCTCCGTACGATGGCCACCAATGGGCCGCCGTGGAGCCATCGGACATTTCATCGGTGGACCGCGGGTGGCTACCGCTGATAGACCGTCGATGTGGCCAGTAGTAGGCCGCTAGAGGGCCGTCAAATTTGTCATAACTGGGTGCGATCATTTTCTCGAAACAATGAATCCCTCCCTTTCTGGATTGGCCCATGAAGACGGTTTGACTCACGATTGAAACTGATAGAGTCTAAACGTGAGTTTTCTCGTTACACTTGTTAACAAAATATTCTTAGAAGTACAGCTTGAGTTAGCTGGAACAATAGTTTTTGTCATGTTTGTGTACGTTTAAGTGTTTTGTGGTTTTTCGCACGGCCGGCATACATTTTTCTCCACAACGAATGATAACAATGCCTGACCATTAAACGCCGACCATAACTGAAACATTTTTTTCATTGTGATTTCTGTAGAATGTTCTATAATGATGTAGTCATTAGTACTATAAATAAAAGTTACGTTTGCCGCCAGGCCACGCCGTGAGAATAATAACAGACTATACGACTCAGAAGTGTTGTTACTTCTGATTGGTTAAAAAAAAAATCATAAAACACTACTTGACATTAATTCACTGAATACAGCCTTTCAAGAATGTGGCTGTGGTAATAAATATTGGTAAATATGTAAAACAATGAAAGTTGGTATTCCAGAAAATGGCTGCATATCTGAGAAATTAGAAAGAATCCCAAATGAAAGATTCAAACTTTAAGCCAATGAAAAGTTCTCTTTCACAAAGGGTGGTTCGTTCGCTCTTCGCGCTAACACAATGCCTTAGACCTACGTACGTACAGTATATACAGTATACTGTCATGACTGCACTACTGTGCGACTATAACGAGTATTCCATAGTTTGTTCCCGCAGAAGCGCTTCGCCGTCACATGTGACGAGACTTGACACGACTGGACTTCACCTCCAACGGCCGCTAGTATTATTATATGAATCTAAAGCAACATGTCACAAGTGTAAGTTCACGTAAAGCCTTTGAAAGAGTTCTTTGGGTTTAGAAAAGTTGTTTGGTTACAGATGAAATAACTGCTAAGCATAGTGCATACCTTCAATAACGTCTAACTTCTCTAAGTTTAGAGTTCCAACGTTATGCCTTGGCTATGCTAGCCTAACTGTTCCGCTACTTAATCGCCTATGTAAGACTTGAAGACTTTATAATTAAGCCTAGGCTATGCATTTCAAGTAACAGCGACTAATACAATGCAGAGCCTACACTGTGGCCTACCATTGTAGCAAAGTTTATAAGCCTAGCCAGCGCAGGCCAAGACTGAACTATTATGATTGAGATATATATAGATAGATAGATAGAAACTTTATTGTCCATTTCAGAAAACAGAAAACGGAAATTATTTCCCGTCGACAGTTAACCTAAAATAGTAGTGAATACAAACAACCATACAATAAACAAACTATTAGTGAACAACTACGAGAATACAACTAAATAAGCAGAACCAGAACAGTAACAGAGGCAGCACAGAGGGCTGCAAGTGACAGATCACACGCTGTGGCCAAATCGCTTTGCACGCGAGTTAAACAAGTGTATCGCCTCAGGTAAGAAAGAATTACGGAACCTGGACGTTTTAGTATGGGGCACCTGTAATCGTATCCCGGATCTGTTGAACATGATTAGACTATGACAAGGGTGTGTGTGATCTTCTTTTATATTATTTAGTTTCTTCATCAGACTCTCTTCATATATGGATGAGAGTGACGGAAGGCTTGAACCAATGCAGCGTTCAGCTAACTTCCGAACACGTTCAAGCTCTGCCCTGTACTTCTTCGGCATACTGCCAAAGAAACATATATAGAACTAGACGTTATCACACTTTGGATGATTGACTGGTAGAATAATTTCATGATGGTATAGTTCTCTAACTCTGCATTGTTTTAATTTTCTAAGGAAATAAAGTCGTTGGCAGGCTTTACCCTTAACAGCTTTTGTGTGAACATTCCAATTAAGTTTATTATCAATATACGTTCCCAGCTACTTGTAGCTTTCTACCCTCTCAACTACTTTCCCATCAATTATGACATGATCATGGACAATATTGCCTTTCCTAAAATCAAACACTAGTTCCTTAGTTTTATTTATATTTAACATCATACTGTTACTTTTACACCATCCAACAAACTTCTGTACTTCAGTAGCAAAGGCAGAGCTGTCATTATTATAAAGAAGACCAGTCAGCACGGTATCATGAGCATATTTGATAATATTGCATTGGTCACTCGATATTTTACAATCATTTGTGTACAAGCAGAACAGCACTGGTGAGAGCACACATCCTTGGGGGCACCCGTACTAATGACACACTGGTCAGATCTGAAATCACCCATTCTAACCATCTGAGGTCTACAACGCATATAATTGAGGACCCAGAGTACGATGTTATAGTTCACTTGCATGTCTAACAGTTTTTGTACTAATATATTTGGCTTAATAGTGTTAAATGCACTCGAGAAGTCAATGAAGATTGACCTCACAGACGTTTTGGGTTGGTCTAAGTGCTTCAAGACCCCATGCAGGTAAACAAGTATTGCGTCATCTACACCTCTTTTGCTTTGGTAGGCAAACTGATTTTAATCTATAACAACACCTTTTTCAGCTAGAAGAAGTTTTAGTACCACCCTTTCCAGACATTTCATGATATTTGACGTGAGTGATATCGGACGGTAGTCATTTAAACATGAGACCACTTTTGTTTTAGGAACCGGGGTTATGATTGACGTTTTCCATATCTCTGGAATAACGCCCTCATCAAGTGTTCTTTGGAAGATCGGAGTGAACACTGGCGCTAGCTGAGAGCTACATGTTTTTATTAACATATTTTGGACCCCGTCTGGGCCTGTGGCTTTATTGATCTTAACATTACAAAAATATTTCCTAACATCAGTTTGATTTACAATAACTCTGTCACTACCAGCTTTAGCACAATTAAGACTATTCCTCAATTTTTTATCAATTCCTGCATTAACCAATTTATCGCTACTCACATCAAACCTACAATAAAAATCATTCAAGTCATTAACCAGTTTTTGTCCATTTCTAATCGGTCCACTTTTATGTTTCCCTTTATAAGCAGTTATACTTTGCATCACTTGCCAGGCTGCTTTCGAATTACCCCCCTCAAATTTATCTTCCAATTTCTTTCCGTACTCTTTTTTACATCTCTTAACTTCCTTTTTTATCTCCCGCTGTTTTGCCTTTACAAGATCAAAATCCCCGCTTGAGAATGCAGCTTTCTTTTCATACACTAGAGATTTCAACTTTTTGGATAGCCACGGTTTGGTATTTGGGAAAATGCGAAACGATTTCTTTGGGATTATCAGATCAGCACAGAAATTTATATATTCAGTAACAGTTGTTGTAGTGTCCTGTAAGTTTGGATCATCAAATACATTCCAGTCCGTGCACTCAAAACACCCACGCAATTGGTCAACAGCTTCCTTGTTCCAGCTCAGTTGCGTCTTCACAATGGGTTTGGATCTTTCCAGTTCACGACGGTACTTGGGCGTCATATGGATAATAGAGTGATCAGAACTACCAAGCTGAGCTAAAGTTTTCACTTTGTAATTACTTCCATTGACATTACCAAAGCACATATCCAGTGTAGTGTTATTCCTTGTAGGCAGATCAATATATTGTGTATAAGTAGGCAGTATATCGTCAATCTTGCAGTGACTAAAGTCCCCCATTATCATATTAACAGCATCGGGGTGGGAATTTTCAATGCGATTAATCGTTGCTTTCAATTGATTACGAGCATTGTCAGCATTCGCTTTCGGGTGGATATACACAGCCGTAACTAAGATCTGTGTGAATTGCCTTGGTAGATAAAATGGCCGAAGACCGATTGTCAAACTTTCAATGTCAGGGGTGCATGTTTTCTGTTTTACAGACAAGTGCATTAATACTGTCAGGTCTGTCCACTACTTATGCCAAACCGTCCTAATTAGGCCTAGCCAGGGTTTTCTTAGATTAGGCCTTATGGCATCCTTGCAGATGCAAAGTTGTTCAATATGTAACACTTTCAGGACCATTACTTTCAAAAAGTTGTTACATGACATAAGATTCTCACATAGTACTGAACCGAACTTCTCCATAAGATGTGGAATAGGATGGTTGTGAAAGAAAATATCGGGTGTTCAGCACGTTTTATTCCCATCTGCGGGAATTTCATAAAAGAGTGTACGATGTTAACATAAGGCATGACAGTAACTATGGTGGGCATGAGGATACTGAAGTACGCACAAGTCTAGTGACGGAAAATATTGGTTTAGAAGTTCATGATGTGACTCCTAATTCACATAAATATAGTCTTGCAGAATCAACTGAAATAAGTGCTATCGATGCTGCTGCTCTGGGTGAGGTATCCCACAGCAGAAACTTCCTGTTTGAAAGTTTTGTTTATTAATACAATGTCATTTATCATCCTTTTTATTACCTTAATTCATAGATTATAGAAGTTTTTCAGCCATCATCAGTTGGGATGCAGTGTCCGAGATGTTCTACAAAAACCTTGATGACATTGCAGCAAAGATCATCAACTACAAAACAAATCATTCAAAGGGCACTCTTCAATTCCTTGTTGAATACAACAACTTTTTTCAGCAATTGACATCAAAAGGGTTAAGTTTACATCTCAAAGTGCTGAGTTAATTACCAAAAATAATAAAAAAGTTTACTATTATTTAGACTAGGAGAAGTGTCTTAACATTTTCAGTTCAGACAAGCATTTTGTCAGCTGCTTAAACTATAAAGTAGTTAAACTGATGGCAGATGTTTTGAAAACTTTGAAAAAATATCCAAGGTCTTTCAAGATAATGAAGAAAAATAAGGCCAATCCTGCTATTTGTTTTTTTACTTTCAAAACTTTGTTATATACAGGATAATCTGAGCAAGGAGACAAGCTGTGACCATATGAGACAAAATAGCAAAAGCGGTTTTCATTGGGTGAATTACATGGTTTACTGAATCCTGCAATAAAACATTAAGGAACACAATTGCTAAAAGTGCAGAGATAAAACTGTATTGGTACACTACATCAACTTACTAAATCATTTTGTTATTTTGAGGAAATCAGCATGAAAATGTTTACTGTGGTGTTACATTTTACATTTATTTACACTGAATGAAGACAATAACTTAAGTGTTTATTTCTGCTACAGATACTACATGGACCGCAGCTCTCTGGATACTACCTGGCTTCCTGAAAGAAGATCGCAACTTTCTGTTTATAAAAAGTGATGATGATGTGAGCTTCCCATTTTAATAACCCTTTTATTAGTTGGTGTATTATTTGTAAACTTGTAAAAAGATGAAAAGTGTAATATGTCGATGACCTTCTAAGGCCAAAGAAATATATGCAATACTGATCAGGTGTGTGTGAGGCCTCGGTTTATAAACACGATACCTCAAGTAGTGAAAGATGGTTTGCACTTCAAGAAATATGTAGATAGCCCTGGTGAGAAGATGATCCCTATTTTTTCTTTGAATTAAAAGATCACTCAAGGTAACCCTTGGTGAGTAGGTGATTCTTCCTGTTTTTCATTGTAGTCAGAGGTCATATGAGATCAACAGACATGAAGGCCTCAACCCTTTAATTACCACCACATCTCATGAATTGAAGTTTCTTAAACTTGAACTTAGTATTTAGGTAGCATTTGGTAAGTAGCAAATCCCGAATGTTTTGCATGGAGGTCACGGTTCACTTGTCTTCAATTACAGCCAAGTCTTAACAAAGTTGATCGCTGAAAAAATGATAGTTGGTTTCAAATTCAACCTTCTGATATAGGCACCTATTTATCGATACACTAAGGCCAATGGCACTTCTGGTGATACCAGGTCAGCACGATGGAAGTTGGAAAATCTGCCATCCAATGTTGCTTCATATTGGCAAGGAATCACTAAGTTATTTGACATTCTGGTTTATAACCCTGAGTTATAGAAACATTCGCAATATTCATTAGCTTAGAAATGATGCTTATTCAAATCAGCTCCCAAGTAATATTATCAAATGCAAGTTTAGTGTATGTGATTCTCAAGAAGCTGGATTAACCTTTGAAAATGTGTTGTGAGGAATTACTCATCCTATTTATTTTATTGTTTGATAGGTTAGCTCGGATGTTGAAATCAACACACCGGTCATAACATACCCTGGGAAACCGCTGGACCCATCAAACATAACAATCATTGCAGAAAACGAAAAATGCAGTACTGCAGCATCTTTCCCTGAGGCAGTTCTAATCGTGCTGGCTACATATTATGTTTCAACATACAGTGTAACGGCAAAGTGAAAGGAACACTGACATTTCTGCAAAATGTTCTGCTGCAATGCAAAGACCATGGGAAATTGCCTCAAAAGATGATTGCATTAATTGCAAAACTTCAAGCATGATGTATTTAACTTTGTGACTTTTCTTCAAGTTGTATTGTTTTTCTGTTATTTGTTGACCCAGAAATATTGTTAGTTATGTTTTTCAGATTGTTTGCTGGATTTGCAAAACCAATAATGTGTAAAATGATAATGTGGGTAATTCTTAATACACTTAAATGATATATAATACTAAACATTACAATTGGTGAAACAGTGAGATCAGGGACAACTACAAGTTTGAAGTGGTGTGACATGTGTGGTTATGACGGAGAGCAAAGTTGCGGGCGAAAATTTAGTTGGAACACTCTAATGCAACTTTGCACATAAACATGCACCACTCTTTTGCAACTTTTTGAAGGTGTTGTAGTCAAGATTAAATCAACATGAAATGTTAAAGCACTAACATCTGTATAATGAATCATATATTAGAGTAAGGTATGTTTTAGAGTTATTAATTTACAACTTAGTAACATACAGGTCTTATCATGTCTACCATTATTGTGTTCATGCAACATTCATGGTCAGTCAATTTACGGGTAAATACACATCTAAATGTGGTTATAAATACCCATACTTTGTGTCCACATGCGGGATTTACATTTACCCGTTTTTTGTGTAAATAAACCTATTTTGTTTTACAATGTACGAGTACCGTCATAACATGACAGTCGATCAGAGGGGAAAGTACAAAGGAAAAGCAAAACAGAGAACGAGAAGAATGCGGAAAAGGAAAAACAAACTCAAAGAAGACAAACCTGCTAAAGCACCACTCCAGAACAGGTCCTCTCAGCTGAAGAAAGAGAAGCAAAGAGAATACTGGAGGATAAAAAACGAGGGCAGAGAGCTGCAATTACTTCAGAGAAGAAGAGGTGGGTGCGAGAAAGAGATGCTGAGAGGAAAAGGAAGTCCCGAGCTAACAAGAAATGTGCTGTAAAGAAACAAAAAAGTTGTAGTGATCAGGGCAACTTTGTTTCTTTTGCAGCAAGAAGAAAAGCCACTTGAAGAGCTAGGAAGAGTATGCCAAGCATTCAGCTAAATATGCTGATGTTGTTGAAAGCTTGATCAAATCTGCTAACCCAGAACAGTTAGCTGCTCTTGCAGAACGCAGCATTACTAATCGGACAGACCACCGGGAAGCTCTGATTGACTGTGTGAGGAATACGTGCCAGTCCCCTGAAAGGTAAAACCAAGAGGCTTTTTGTCGCTGAAATGTCAAAGTATGTAGACAAAAAACACGGCATAAAGCGTTCAGCATTCAAGAAGTTCGGCCTTCACTGGAAGTATTCATCTACTTTTCGTTCCTCATTCTTAAGTTGAACAGATGGCTTTCCCAGAGATTAATACATCCTCATGTATATTATCATCATATAATATGAATTCTTCATGTAAGTTTACTTATAGAAATATGTTGATAAATGTAGTCTCACATTCTATCACATTCTATTTAATATTTTATATATATATGTGTATATATATATATATATATATATATATTTATTTACCTGGATTCCACCTTTGGTCGACATTCCATGCTCTAAAAGTGTACTTTAGGTAAACATTTACTATAGGTCGACAATTTCGTGTCGACCTAAAGTTTGGCTCGCTCGTGTACAGCCAGTCGTGTGCTTTTTGAGAAACGCTTGATGCTGTTGGATTGTGCACAACGCCATCTATTATGTCGTAACTTTCTTTTCTCAAATCGACCTTTTGACCTTGAGGGACGACTTAACAAAGTTAGGGTATGTATATGTACCCTCGTATAAAAGTGAACTTTAAGTCAACAGTCGATTTTTCGGGAATATCTTTTCTGTTTGCAATATATATGTTCATTGGAACAAGTGTTTTGCATCTGAATTTCCATTTCACACAATGCCCTGGTAAATTGTTGAGATATTTATCACTGATTTGTTTTTAAACAAGATATACAAAAATTAGGGTGCTAATTTTTAGTGAAGATTTCTCTATGTTTTGCACATGCGCAGTATAGCAATATCAAACTTAACGACGTTCGCACCCTTTGTGTGGTGAGAAGTAAGGTGGATAGAATACGTTACATTTTGGTTCTGTCAAGTTCAAAATCAAATGCCTATAACCATGGTGAGTAATTAAATTGATCAGTGATAAATAATTATAAGGTAGGCATAATATTATGACTGAATATTATATGGATATTCGAATATTTTGTGGATGTGGATCTGACCTGCTATATGCATTGGCCATGGCTAACTTTACTGCAGTTAGCGTATCGTTATGGCTAGTCTGTAACATACTACTGGTAATATGTGTTGTGGTAGAAAGCTGCAGCATTTGTATTGTAGGCCCCTAGGCTATTGCTAGCTATTCCTATCCCAGAATACATTAACGAATAGGCCTATGCCTAGATACAACATGAATAGGCCTTTTGGCTAAGATCATGTGTAGTATCTGTTCCCTTTCGAGGGCAATGGTGATGCACACCCGACGATGATCACACAGCCACAGTCCCGCTGCAAGGCGACTAGGGTTGAGAGCGGATCAGTCGTTCGGTAGTTTGGTTTTCGTGCCCAGGTTCTTCCTGGGCGACTTTTCTTAAAAAGTAGATACAATATGAATAGGCGTAGCATTCTCTGGGCTCATATTCTAGGATTATTTATGTAATTCAAGGCACCTAGAAAATAATAACCGAGGCTCCATAAATTTCACTGCAGGGTGTTGTTGACCAGAAATATAGCTACAGCTAACCTACGGTAGTGTTTGACCGATAAAATGCCAGATAATCACATGTTAAAGGGCTGATTATCAGGCAATTGGTAAGAAAGGGACCTTGCCTAGGCCATAGGCGTAACTGTTGGCTAATTTGGCACAATTGAGTTTGGTTTATTGCCAAATACAGCTAGTGATAGGTCTAATTCTAGCAAAAAGAGAAGCAGCTAGCATGGATAATGATGTTCCCTTCTGTGTCATTCTTTACAGAACTAAACAAGTTTTGTTTGTGCAGTATATAGGTGCAAACTTCCATGGTACCTCGATGGTACACATGTCTTCAAACTTTGTATGTGAGAATTTGTTGCAAGCACAACTATTTGGTTACAAATAGCCTAGGTGTACAAGTTTTTGACTAAGAGCCTGATAATACATCACTGTGGAGTCTCCTATTGTGATATTAATGTATGCAAAGGATGCTCATGTTTCACAGTGAGACTTTCACTTTCACGTATCGTCTGCAGGTGAAATTGTGAAACTTTACAGTAAAATGCCATGTACACTTGCTCTCATCTAAGTTTTGTTTAAATGTTTTCATTTTGGAATGCACTTTGAACATAGGTCACTGGAATTTTGTGTTTTGAGATCTGCATTTATATGCATGAACAATTATCTTTCAAATATTCAGGTTTGAAGCAGCAATCTCTTGAATGCTAACTTTGATACATCATGCCTGGTCATTATAATCTTCTTAGTGACGTAGAAAACTCTGAGCTGGTTTATATGTGACTGTTACATTAATTATACACTTGTAGTTATAATGCACCAGCCTTCACGTGTGGATATTTCAGACTGACAGCACATGCTTGCTTCTTGATAAATAAAGTAAAGATGCTTTGTTTTTCCCTCTGCAGATGAGAAATAGAATAAGACAGTATTAACTTAACCCAGTGGATGATGCCAAAAATCACTGCAGAAAAAGCCAAGATAAGCCTGGATTTGAAGGCAAATTTATAAACCATTACATCGGTATGTGAGCAATTCTTATGTCATAGGTCATATGATATGAATCTTACAGGTACTTTAGATTAGTTCATGAGTCAAGATATAGTTGCGGTTTAAAAATGACTGTAAAGCAGAGCTTTTAACACCAATGTCATCAAAATTGCAATTTTGTGTCAGTTGTTAGTTGATTACATAATGTTTATGTAACATTAATTGTAATCATACGCATTTTTATCTTACGTTTCAATAGTGATAGGGATACAAAAAAAAAGTATGCTTGAAACTATCATACAATAACTCTGTGTTTTTTGTTTAAAATGTAATTAAGGTTTGGTTTACTATTCACTGAACTCTTTGTACTCAGTAACATTATGCGTGTGTATTGTTTATGTTACAGGCCAGGGAGTTTTCACAACTACAAGTTTTAAGAAGGGAGACTTCCTACTAGAGTATGCAGGGGTTCTTATCACAGCAGAGGAAGGAAGTAAAAGGGACGAAGAGTAGCCACCACTGGCAGTTTCTTATTCTTTTTTGGAAAAGATAAGTGGTAGGTACACATACAAAGCAAATATATATACCAAAAGAACCAATTGAATCCATTGTTTCCAAGCATCATTTTGTTTCTAATTATACCTCATTGTGCCTAATATTCTAATTTGTTTTACTCCTGTTCTCCAAATTAACCAGACCAGATAGCATTATCGAAACTAAATGTATAGTCATTTCTGTATCTGTTTATTGACACAGTGACCAGCCACTAATAGTAGAGATTTTGAAGGAAAGTTGCAGCACCTGTATTTCTAGAGCATTTTTTCCAACATTTAGGGAGGATGTACTAACGGGGGCAAGTAACTCACTATTTTAGTTGAAAATGTGATGGTTGCTATTATGTTTGGCTGTTTCTAGGACCAAAATACCAGTTCTGCTAATAATTGATGTCACTCACTGCACAAGGCACCATTGTTTATCTTATCGTTATTGACTCATTAAATGCTCTGCATCTTCCAACTGTCATTCAGAATGGACAAAACTAGGTTAACTATAAGACTATAGGTCCTTCTTCATAACTCATTGCCAACTGGTTGTTTGTTGTCATAAACTGCTGAGCTGTTTGCTGGATGCGTGATAAGGTAGCATTTTAGTTCACTAAATGCACAATGCTCTTAAATGCACAAATCATTTTTCAATAATTAGCCTAAACTTGAAGAGAACTGGAATATAAGCTGATATTGGTATTACTATTGGAAATTTGTGATGGACATTTCAACACCTACACACACAACTGTATATCCTCCTTTAAAGGTGGAAAAGAAAACAGAATTTTCCTATGTAACATGATAAACAGGATTGCGAATATTGGTAGTATTAAAATAGAAATTGACCTTCAAAACATGTTAAAATATGGTACTGGTATTTTGCAGTATTGCTGCTGTAGTTTTTTGTTCTTTTGGATTCTGCTATTGGTGCTATAAATGTTTTCAAACCTTACTAGCTGGAGAAAACACTTGAATATTCAATTGGCTATACATAAACTGTATTCACAACAACACTCTGGCCAGTTAAATATTCAATTGGCTATACATAAACTGTATTCACAACAGCACAGCCTAGGATCGATGAATGGCCATTGATTTTCAAAAGACCCTTGACGTATACTATTACCTGCTTAAATATGGCATTGTTTCAAACAAGGTTATCCGGGTACCCGCCCGACGCGATACTACCCGGTTCCTAATTTATTACCCGAATCCTACGCAAAGTGTGATTTTTTTTGGGCAGACCGATGGTTAGGCAGATTTCCCATTGACTTAGTGTGGTGTTAGGCTACCATGCGGTCGAAAATAACAGCAATAACGAAAGTATCCATGGGATATCTTATAACTGCGTCACAATTTTAGCTAATAAACAGATGGCTTGGCTAGATTATGCCATTGACTTAGTGTGGCGTTAGGCTACCAAGAAATTATTATTTATTCATTTGTTTATTTCATATTTTATTTCATTTATTATTATTTACTATTTTTATCATTAATTATTTGTTTTTATTTATTATTTAAAATTGTTAGTTATTTATTTATTTCTTATTTCTAAATTTGTGAATTTTTTTATTTGGGTTTTTTATTCCTTTTTTATTGCTATTTTAATTTTTATCATTTATTATTTATTTCATTCGTTTATTTCGAGTCACTCCCAGATAATGTATGTTGTCCAGTTACAGAGTTGTTGACAATTAACAATTCATAATCATGGACGTTAAATATGAATGTAAGAGACTGACTTCGGTCAGCTTGCGGCTTTGATAAGCCAATGAGGCTTCTTCGCGAGTTCCTGCTTGCAGGAGGATCTAATAAACATACATATATATAAGGAAAGGCTTACAAGGTACTTTAAGAGATGTTTATGGATTATAGACGGGATAACTAAAAATTAATAATCGCAAGTGGCTTTTTACTAATCGTTTATTCCAAATGCGATAAAATTGTGCGAATCGCGCGTCTTATGCGAACCCTGGGCCTGCATAATAGATAGTAGTAGTAATAACTGTTTAAGAGCTAAATTGGAAATTTATATGGTCTGATCCAATAGACGTGTAGAGCAAGCATAAGCAGCGGCGGCAGTGCTATGTTAGTAGTAATGTTAATTATATGAAGTTATTAACAAGTTAATGAAAGAAACAAAAGCAAATATAAATTATTGAGGAAGGTTTTATACATTATCTTACCCCTACGTATTTGAACATGAGAACATTGTCAGTAGAGAATATAATTCATTTATTGTAGCTTCCAATATGTAATTTCTTGAAAATCGTGATACACGAGGGTAAACCTTTTTTACCCGACGGGTAACGGCTCTCGGGTACCCGATTCCAGATTTTTCAACCCGTGTAAACACTAGTATGGAGATTCTGAAGCATGGCTGGTCTAATTACATTTGGGAAACAAAAGTTCCTAGTCTCCATAGACATGTAGACATGGGTTTATAAAAATTTTATCTCCTTAACTCTTAGCTTTTTATTTCTTTTTTTTTTTGGTTACTTTTTCACCTGTTCATTCAATTGTCCTTTTGTGCGCTCGTCTGTTAATCACTAATTTATTCATTGATTGAAAATGTCAATAATTTTGTTTTGTTAATTTTTATTGATCCATTGATTGATATTATCCATCTGTTTGATTTTATTTTTAACCACCTATTGCATTCAAATTTCGAAAATTATTTACTTCTTAAGTACTGTTATTTTATTATCCCCTTCGTTGATTATTCTGGAAATTTGTGTTCCTTTTTTTCATTGTTCATGCAACAAATAACTCAAAGAGGTTGGGTCGCTTGGTAAACGACAGTCCTGCAAAAGAAGTAAATTTCTACATGAAAGTTATTGATGTTGATGGTATTCAGCACCTTTGCTTTTTTGCGCGACATGACATAAGGAGTGGTAGTGAGTTGAGGTACGAATATGGAGTCCCAGGGTTACCATGGAGGCAAAAACGTAACCAAATTAAAAATCTTGCTGACCATATGTTTGATTGTGAACTGATGGAGGAAGGTACTGCTAAAGAGACTAGGGAAGCATCCAGCACAGAATTAATTGATGAGGAAAATAAAGGAAGGGGCCCAATTACTGCTGCCAAGGAAGGAGAAATATCTGTATTGAAGAAAAGCAGTGTTGTAGATGAATCTTTTGCATTATCAGCCATGGAAGAGGATTGTGAAATAACAGCCAAAGAAACTGTTGTGGAGGAATGTGAACAAGCGAAGAAAGACACTGATGTAGAGGAGGCATGTGAAATCTCAGCTAAGAATATCATTGGAGAGGAAAGTAAATTAGCAGCCAAAGAAATTTCTGTGGAGGAATGTCAACAAGCGAAGAAAGACACTGATGTAGAGGAGGCATGTGAAATCATCGGAGAAGAAAGTGAAATAACAGCAAGAAAAACAGCTGTGACAGAAGGTAACATTTTCAAGAAAGTCACTGTTGTGGAGGAAGTCATTAAAATACCTAACGAAGATACTTCTCAGGAAATGGTGAAAGGCCAGTCACTGCTAGAGGGGATAGTGATACAGGCACAGAAACTCCTTTCATAACTGTTGCTAGAGAAATAGACGTGGGGGAAGTGAAATGCTTACAACGCTCCCGTGGTTGTGGACTTCCAATTTTCAACAAATGTTTGCGTCAGATTAGGCAAAGCAGAAAACGCCCAGCTTCTAGTGATTAACAATATGTATCTGATATTTGGGATTCAGAAAGCGATGTTGATGATCCCACCTACCAGTACAAAGGAAGCCAAAAATGCTTGTAGGTGAAAAAAGTCGTGATCGAGGCTTCACCAGTACCCCAAAGAACCACAACTTGTCAAAAAAAAACCAGAAGACGGTGTCCATTCTGAAATATCTTCCAAGCGATTTTATCAAGGCATATCCGGTTAAAACACAAAGGTATCAAGGAAGTTGCAGATGTCATTGAGGCTCCTAAACAGGAACGTTTGATGCTGTTTGATGGTTTTAAGATAAGAGGAATTCTTAAAGAAAACCATCAAAAAAACTAACCAGGAGAACCCACAATATCAGCAAGAAAGGAATGCAGAACAGGGTCTGGGAACATTGTTATGTGTGGCAACTGTCAAGGATTCTACCATCCAAAGTTTTTTTTGCCAGACATAAAAAGATATGTCTGTCAGAGGCATGTGATGCAACTGTGTCTATACCTCTGTCATTGCAGACAAAACTTGATGGGGCTGATGACTTTCTGTGTGAAGTTCTTTGCAAATTGAGGGAGGATGATATTGGAAAGATTTGCAAAAAAGACCCTCTGATAATTCTGTTTGACAAGAGGCTCTATATGAAGAGTAAATTAAAAGCTGACAAGAAGAATGAAGTGAGGAAATATGTTATGTTCTCAATGAGACGTTTGGCAGCCCTATATCTTGCTTTTAATGATGCAGAACAGGAGTTGGGTCCTATTAACAGGGAAGAGGCTACAGTTGCAGACATGTTCAAGAGGTGTAATTTCAGTCACTTAGAGCAAGCAGTGGTGTCATGCACACTCAAAGGAGATGCAGAAGGTATGGATGATTTCAAACACGGCCTCAAGAGTGCCTTGTACTATCTGATCAAGAGAACAAGTAAGATACTGAAAGGAACTTACCTCATTGATGAAAATGACAAGAAAGCTGACGATGTGGACAAGTTTGTAGACATATTTCAGCTAAACCATGATTATCTTTTCGGGGATGCATCATATGCCATGGCAAAGAAAGGAAATGAAACACTCCGCAAACCAGCAGAAATGCCTCTAGTTTACAGACTATACTGTATCAAGGTTGCAGGAGATTGTCAATGACCCCTTCAGCCTATTTAATTCACATTTGGATGTTGAACTGAGAGACTTGCTAGTGTGTCGTCTTACACTTTTCAATGCAAGACGAGGAGGGGAACCTTGCCGTCTGAGACTGTGCGAATGGAAAGATGCAGAAGGAAGTGTATGGATTGACCCTGGTGAGGTAGAGAAACTAGACAATGCATTAGACAAGTCTCTTGCAAAGGATATGAAGATTGCATACCAAATAGGAAAAGGCAACAAACACTTAGTGCCAGTGTTAATGCCTTCCGATACAGTTGAACCGTTGAAGAAGATTGGAAATGAAGAAAACAGACTTGCTGCTGGGATTTCTCTAAATAATCCCTATGTCTTTGCAAGCACTCATAATTCCTTGTACCATGTGTCAGGCTGGCATGCAGTTCATAGTGTCTGTGAAAAGTTTGAGTTGGAAAAAGGACATCTGCTTACAGCTACAAAAAATAGACACAGAGTGAGTACGATGTACGCCGTGATGGACATACCAGAAAGTGACAGACGATATTTTTATGAACATATGGGCCACTGAAAGGAAATGAATCATGATATTTACCAGGCCCCACTTGCTCTAATGGAAGTCCTCAAGGTTGGACGCTCACTAAAAGCAATTGATGGTAAGTATATATTTTCAAACATTCCTTGACATTGCAAAGAATATTAAGTATTGTGCTCTTATACATGATGTATCATTTTCCCAATATGTCTTTCCAGTCAATCATAACATATTAAACATGGTTGATTTTCCAGTTACTTTTTCATAAAGAAAACATATTTTTTTGGTAATCCAGTGAATGTAATGCATCTCATACCTCTACCTTCAAGTGAACATTGATACTGAATTTGTTATGTAGTTTTTAATATTGCATTTTTGATGAACCAAATATATAATAATGATATACCCAGAAGTTGCAGTTATGCAACATTATATATTGTGGAATCGGTTACATACAATAAATATCCACAAGGTATGTATAAAACTCTAAATTTCAACATCCTCCTCCAATAGTGCAGATGCTGAAAAAGATGACGAAGAGGAAGCAGAAGTGAGAGCTCCATGTTTTTCCCAAGTCCAAAAGCGTAGACAAGGTAGTGTTTATCTTACAACTTTGTATATATGGAATTGAACTATACATGCTTACAGTAGCTACATTCAGTACCTAATTATAAGTGCTGTTGTTTGATTGAGTGGCTGACATTTCTGAGTACTGTGTACTGTGCATCTCTGTTGCCCACTGTATATAACATGGTACTGACCTCATTGTGGAATAGTAGGCCTCGTTCTTGTAATATATCATTTTGATTTAATCTCTATCCACAATGTATGTTAAACCTGTATCTCAAAATTTCCTTTATTAATTCACATGCCAATCAAGATGAAGATGAGGAGGCCGATGTGCAAGTTCCATGTTCCTCTCAAGTCAAGAAGCGTAGTCAAGGTATAAATAGTAACTTATTAACTTCGTAACTTCTTTATGTATCTTGGAAGTGAACTGGTATTTAGCTATGTACAGTAGCTAAGTGCACTATATTGCAGAAAATGTTGATATATGTGCTTTTATGTATAAAATATGTGCTGTCGTTTGAAATGGTTGACATGATATGTATGTGTGTACTAAACCTGTGTATCTTGATCTGTTGCTCACTAGTGTAAAATGATAGTGGAATAGTACTTCTTGTTGTGGAATCATTTGGATGTAACCTGTATCCACAATGTATGTTGAAGTGTAAACCTAAAAATTTCACCCATTAATTCAGATGCCAAAGAAGATGAAGATGAGCAGGATGTGGAAGCTCCATGTTCCTCTCGAGTCAAGAAGCGTATACAACGTACTGTGTGTTCATTTTAGAAAGTTCTGTCTGTACCTTGGAATTTAATTGCTCATGTTTAGCTAGCTTGTTAAGTGCAGTAGTGTACAAAGTATTCAAAGGTCCCTACTGATGTGAAAGTCACCCTGCTACAACCATGCATCTGTGTTGCTCAGCGTTACATCATTCTGACTTCACTGAATAATTTGTCTTCCTATTCTTTGAGTGAATGGCATATTTGTATATTGAATCCATGCGATCTGACGTCTGTATCCAGAACTGTTGCATCATGCTGAATACTTTGTGGAATGATACGTGTACCTATTGCTTGAATGATTTTTGAGATAAATAATTGCCTGCAACACCCATGAAATCTGTACCGAACATAGCACAGCCATACATTACATTGGACATAAATGTCTACCTATTTTTGGAGTGGTTTACATATATTGTGTACAAGAACTATGCAATCTATATTGTAGTACTAGCACTGTCTCTTTATACTGAACACTTTGTAAATAATATGTGTACCTGTTCTTTGAATGATGTACATATTAAATTGTAACTTAGTCTTGCAAACTGTATTCTCTACCTATTGCATGAAACTGTTCATACTATTGTGAAATAATATGGCAACCTATTGTTGTATAGATGCCAAGTGCATTTGTCAGAGCCCTTGACCCATAGAAGTTGTATTGTTCTATGCTGCATGATAAACTGAATGAGTGTGGAAGTATATGTGTACCTATTGTTTAAATGAAGGGTCAACACATATGTCAGACTGGAACCATTCACGCAATGAGTGTTGTGCAATAGTATTGTTGCATCTGACTACAGCTTTGTGGAAGAATATGTCTATACCTAGTAATTTGGATGAATGGTCAACACCCGTACTTTTGCCAGAGTACTTGAACCATGCAATTTGTATTGTATTCTACTGCATCATAAACTGAATGAATTGTGGAATAATATGTCTACCTATTGTGTGAATGAATGGTGAACACATATGTCGGACTGGAAGCATTCCTACCATCACATATACGTATTTAATTATATAACTCTTGCAATCTGTATTGTTCATTGAAGCATATTTCTGGCTACATTATTGTGGAACAATATGTCTACCGATTCTTTGAATGATTGGTCAACACCTTTATATTTTTTCCAAAATCGTAGCATGGAATTGAAGAAAATATATTTTTATTTTATTTCATTGTTGGAATGCAAATGTAAGAACATTTTTTTTCCACTTTTGCTGGCATTTATTGCTTTAAAATGGATTTGACTGCTCATGAAGTGCGACCATTTGCAGTTGACCATTTTTGTTATCCTTCTACTATGTAATTATTTTGCCTTCAAAACTATATTATGACTGTATGTTTGCATGGTATAAGTACAGTAGGTCGGCACATGATCCAGGATTCCATTCAATGATTTTCTTAACTGCTACAAGGAATGTTAACTCAAGAATATTGAAAGTGTCACTACTTTGATATACTCAAAAGACTGTTACTGTGCATGCTGTTCGTTGAATTGTTCATTTGTGTTGGCTACTGTTTTAAAACTTGCTAATTATGGTGATCCCAATGTGTCAGGGTGGTATCCTGTCAGTGTTGCAGGGTTTTGAAAGTCACTATTCAGAAGCTGGATAAGTCTGGATATTGTATTTACTGCCTTATTTCTAGTTGACAAGAAAAAGTGTACAAAGATCTCACTTGTTTGTGTTGTTCAATTATAATTATTATTCTTTGTCCCTGAATTGTTCAATCATATATCTGTTATCATTCTCAGGTCGCAGATACACTCACCGGACAAATGATGAAGAACATGAGGTTATAAATTACTTCAACTCATTCATTCTTGACAAATAATCAAAGAAACTACCAGGTCAGAACTAAATAAATGGTACTTTTTGTTATGATATGTAGGCAATGACTTCCTACCAGTTTGTCTGTTAGCAAGTATTCAACATGTATTTGTGTACATGCATTATCACTATCTTTGGATTTATCATTGAGTTTGTGGTCTGCATGCATATGTGCGAGTGGGTGTGATGCATATGTCTGTTGGTTAGCTATTTGAGGGTCAGGAAACCTATTTCACCTAAGAACATCAAAAACTAGGATCCTTTCAATGAAAACTGTGGATGAACACTAATTTGGAGAGGTTTTATCATTTGCGTTTGACTAGGATTCAGAAATTAACAAGCCATGTATGTAGTAATTACCACCCCCCCCCCCCCAACATCCTGCTGAAATGACTTTCTTTTTCGTCCTTATCCGAAACATATGAGAGCATATTCCGGGACTTAGCCACTTTTCCAAAAGCAGAATGGGATGGAGGTACGCAATGGTTGCACACAGTTGCTTGATAGCTGGGTTTGACTAATTGCAATTTCATATAATGCAACACTTACGGGAGCAGCCTGCTATGCTGGGCTTGAACATTTTATCTGTAACACATTTCCCATTGGTAAACCATGTCCTCATCTTGGAACTTTTAGGTTGCAAGTCAGTAGTGCTGTGCATGTTTAATTAATCTACTTACAGTTTCAGTGTTGTCATTAATTATCTTAAGCACAGGTTTTCAAATTCAGGTAAACACTTTTGTGACTGTTTCACTTCATGTACTACATCTTTATTCCATCATTTCAGGAAGGAAATAGATCCTATCATTTCTGAAAACAGCAACAAGCATGAAACATGATTGGGGGACCATAAGAGCTAAAGTTATGAATGAAAAGGCCAAAAGGGATAAACTACGACAGCATAGAATGCAAGCAATGGAAGTAACTGATAAGTGACCAGTCCGGAGCAGACATTATAACTTGCTCTACATCGACCCAAATGTGGAAGTGGAATAACCTCATCTTAAAACAATTTTAAGTTTTATGGCTTCGGTACCTGATTTTTTCTTTTTTTTTTCTTTTTTTTTATTCTACTTTGGATAGTTCAAAACAACTGTGGTGGTTGATTTATTGTATACCAGGTCAACCTTTTACATGCCTGTCCACAGGTACATTTTTTTTGTTATATGTCATAAGGGTCTTCGTTCAGAAGTTGAAAGTGATAACGTTTTTAAAAATTAGGCTCATGCATATGCAAAGGAGGCTATGGATAAACTTTAACAATACTGGATTGAGACCTATAAACTGTATTTTGCCTTCAAATGCAATAATATTGAATTAAAGTACAGGCACAAGTTACACAGTGAAAATCTAGATACTGCATCAAATGATTAAAAACCACTGTTGTGCTTACCTGTACCTCAACTCCTGCTTCCACTTTTTGGAAAACATTTCCTTATTTGGCCACGATAGAGCATAACCATTGCATTTTTTCTCTGTTAAGGAGGCAGGAGAGGGGGGGGGGGGGCAGATGAGAGAAGCATTTTGTAAGCTGGATTGTAAACTTACAACATACATTCCACATTGCCATAACCTCTGCAAAAGTGAGTGAAAGAGAAGTCACAAGTCCCTGCAACAAAATTTAGAAAGATTCCTCTGTTTTAACAACTATTTGTTGATCTATATATTCCACAATTCTCTGACTTCATTGACAATTTATGCTGTTCCTATTGTTCATGGAAAGTGTTTTCCTGTTGACCTGATAGATCATCAGCATTACATTTGGGGCATTTGTTGGAGCCTGTTTGACTTTAATTGGTTGACCTTATTATTAGTTGTCGGTCAACCTTATTTATACTTGTGTGGATGCTAATACATGACATTTAAAACAGCTACAGCAGACACAATGTTCTTGTCGTTGTTTGACATGAGGTTTACAATTTGTACATTACCTATAAAACTGTTGTCATTAGGAAAGATCTGTCTTGGGGATGTTACAGAAATGATGCATATGTTATCAATAAGGAGTCTTAGCCATTTACACAGGTTTATGAAATTGAGCTTTTACTACAAACCTCCATTATTTCAAAATATTTGTTTGCAATAAAAGTGTTAGCATGTTTATGGAATTGTTTCCAGTAGGATCTCTTATGTTGATAATGTTGACATTTGTTACCCATGGTGTAAAAGTTGTTGCTGCTTTTGCTACTATATGTTACATTACAAATGTATTTTGTATTCATAAGAGAGTTTGGCTTTGTACATACATATAAGGGGAGAGTGGGGGGGGGGGGTTAAAGTTGCAAATTACTATACAGTGAAGTGCACATATGATGTGATAATTGCTACAAAGCTTTTAAATAATGAACTAAAGTGAAGGTGAAAGTTTCAAGATAAAATCTGGAGACAGTAGAAAATGATCTTGAAATATACACTGTAGCCTAGGTTGACCTTTTGTACTGGCACATAGGTTTACATTAGTACTGGTTGGGAGCTCCTTCACCCTTGCTTCTATGATAAACCACCTGTAATGACAGGCTTATGAAGTTTTGAATAAACCAGTGTTCCTGAAATATAATGCTTTTGTCTTTGTTCTGTGGGTGGCTACATTTGTGAATCAATTGTTTAACCAATAGTAGTTTGCTGCAGCTAATAAGTTACAGCGTCCACTTTGCAACTCAACATGTCACTAAATATTTGTTTTCAGGAGGGCTTTTGAATTGCATGGAAAGTTCTTCATGGTAACTGTATTATACCCAAATATACATCTCATACCAGCCCTTTCATAACCCTACCATGAAAGCCAACTAAACATTTGAGTCCTGACAGTCCTCAACTGAACAACATTTCAGTGCAGCAGCACCTCGCCTAGAACACAGGGGCATCCCTAGAGCATAGTACATTGGGGTACCCCAATGTACGTCAACTTGCATGGAAAAATACCAACTGAAACGGCTTTTCTGCAAGTGCCACAAGGGCAGTGATCACCTGAGGGGTTAGGAGGGCTAATAACCATACTAGGCTGGTTTTTAATTCACACAATAGGCATCCAAGCTACCATCCTATTGTTGATTCTTGTAACAGATGTATCTCAGACATATATAAGATCAAATTATGAAAAAGGGCTCTGTGACTGAATCTTGACATTTGAGGGAAATCTGCACTAAAAAAGACACCAATTTGTCACATTATACGACAACTAACTTGGACCTATAACACTGATGTGAGGTGGTCAAATGTCTTTGCAGACAAGCCATGGCTTTACTTAATACCAAATTACAAGACATGTCGAGTTTGCCCTAAAAAAGTATAGACCTCCGAAAATACGACGATGTTCGTAACCGTGGTGTCAGTGCATGTCACGAACATAAACAGCCTAAGTAGACCCATGAAAACAAGCCTTTTTTAAATACAAGGGCTGTGCCTCTATGACATCTTATCAAACTAGTAAAACATTGGAGGTATTATTTCCATCGAGCATCCATGCGCCACGAAACAGACACACTCGTCCCTAAAATTTAGCGGTGTAAAGTCTGTTACGAACATCGTTGCTTATTTCAGTGCTCCGCAGAATTATCGATATAGCTACAGCAACGGTGTATATAAATTTACTGTGCGCCGTCTATCATGCCCTCGAGAATAACGTTGCAAAATCTATGTACGAGGGATGTGCACGGAGCCTACACGTGACTATGTATGTGGTGTCAACTGTCGTAGAGCAACAATATCGTTGTTACGAACTTAAACACTGACATCACAAGCTGCAAAAATCATGTAATATCTTCGAGAACTTCGGTTTTTTTGCTGAGTTCACATATATTCTTTGACTTTAGTAGTTCATAGTTCTATTCGAAACATTATTGCTATAGTATCGTTGGAAGATCAGTTAAAACACTCATCGTAAGTAGGCTAGGCCTACGCTAGGCCTATGTGTGTTTCTTAGGCACGGATTATATGGCGAGTGTCAATTGTAACGAACATAGTATGCCCTAGTAATTGGGGGCCTCCCGTGTTAAAATAATTAGAGATTTGGCTAGGAATGACTTACTTTGATTTTTTGGGGATATGTTTGTTGTTCCACCAGAAATATCAAGTCTCAAGTCTGAAATTTGTTTCTTTTCAGTAATGAAAAATGCTGTGACGTTCGTAATTATGACACCATGTGCATAGTTGTGGTTGGCGTCGAACGTTACGCACATATTGCTATTATGTTCGTGACACCAGGCACCAAGTTTGCAATCTTATATAAATAATACTAATAGAACATTCTAGATATGTTACTTCAGACTGATCTGGATATGCCTAGTGAATCGAGAGGCTCTTTTATGGTTCTTGACCACCTCACTGATGCTGTATTTTCTACTACATCAAGTTTGGCAGTAAGATGCATTTGCCAATAAGGCGAAGTAAAAAAAAACAGTTGATCGCCCGGACTTTCTGAAAAAACAGCATACGTGTGGTTTTTATTTTGTATTAAAAATGGCCGCTATTCAAAATGGCCTCTTGAAACGTGAAATTCGACTTGCTACGCTTGTGGTCTGACTGCACGGCGTCTGTTGTATCGTATCATGTGTAATGATTGGTACATGTTATGTATGGTACTCTGTAATTGCTATTTCTGTATACCGCCAGAAACTCTTTTCAGTGATAATGGCCCTCCATTTAGTAGTAGGGAGTTTCAGCAATTTGCTAATGAATGGGATTTCAAGCATTGTACTTGAAGTCCTAACTATGCAACGACATCGGAATCAGGCCGATTATTGCATATTCGTACATCTGGCTTGATTTGGACACATGTCCAAAGTCATGTCCATAGTCATGACATGATAACTAGTTCATTCGCAACAATACAGTTATGGACACTGCATGTTTGGGGGACAAACCCAGTATAAAATCGGTCTGCATTATTTGCAGCCTGTCGTTAGCAGCTACTAGAGGGAGGACTTGCACTGCTCTGTTTGGTGATATGGCTTGACCACCGCTGCCCCAAAACCGTGGAATGCATTACACCCCTGGAAATCAAGATTTATACTCACTTTTTTTACTCTTCTAAATGTAAACTTAAAGTCTGATCTATTTTGTTCCCATTTTGATTGCCAAGGGCTTCGATCAGTTTAACTGGATTCATGACACATGTGTTAAAATGTTATTAAACATGATCAACCCAAGCAGGGCTATCGCGATCGATGGAGGGTGGGGGGCCCAAAAAATAGCCAGAGCGACGATAGTCAGAAAATATGAAATACCAGTTGGAATTCCTGATTTCTCAGTCTAGCACATATTCCCGACTGATCCTTTGTCAACTTTGTATATATTTTTCAACTAGATCAAGTAAGAATACTAGCAGAAGTTACTTTCGTCACGTAAAATTTAATCAATACTGCCCTTTGCCACGGAATATTTATTTGTGCCGCTCGTGTGTGGCAGGTGTGAATAAAAGGATTGTCTGGTGGCCCAAAGAAGTTACCTTAAAAAACGACAAATAATTTTCAAAACATCTTGTCAAAGTACGAGAACGCTAATGTTGCGTTTGACAGAGAAAACATTTTTTAATCGTTAAGGATGGACACTTGCAATATGATTTGAACAGTACAGAACGTGACGTGAACTATGCTATGCATGATTGCGACATAACCCCCGCTCCGTACAGTACCTAAAGTATAATCACAACAAAAACCACGTTCGTATACAGATTCATTTCTTCCTTAATTTTCGGTGAAATTTCTTATAAATTAGATATGTTTTCAAAAACTCCTTAACCCGCCATATATGTAGAAGACCGGTGGTTTCGTTGTCTTTGTGTAACACAAGATAACTTTTAACAGCAGACTCTTATGGAACGCCAAAAGGGCAATGTATTTTGTTGTCTCCTTTGATGTTGTCTCCTTCGATGCTGTTGTCTAATTAAATGTTGTTGTTTACTTTTATGTTGTCTCATTTGATGTTGTTGTCTCCTTTGATGTTGTTGTCTACTTTTATGCCGTTGTCTACTTCCATGTTGTTGTCTCCCTTGATGCCGTTGTCTACTTTAATGTTGTTGTCTCCTTTGATGTTGTTGCCTCCTTTAATGCCGTTGCCTCCTTTAATGCCGTTGTCTACTTTAATGTTGTTGTCTCCTTTAATGTTGTTGTCTCCCTTCATGCCGTTGTCTCCTTTAATGCCGTTGCCTCCTTTAATGCCGTTGCGTCCTTTAATGCCGTTGTCTACTTTAAGGTTGTTGTCTCCCTTGATGCCGTTGTCTCCCTTGATGCCGTTGCCTCATTTAATGCTGTTGTTGTCTACTTCAATGTTGTTTTCTCCTCTGATGCCGTTGCCTCCTTTAACGTTGTTGTCTACTTTGATGCC
Source organism: Apostichopus californicus (assembly GCA_020650975.1). Taxonomy (NCBI): domain Eukaryota; kingdom Metazoa; phylum Echinodermata; class Holothuroidea; order Aspidochirotida; family Stichopodidae; genus Apostichopus; species Apostichopus californicus. The sequence goes on along the minus strand of JAIPMN010102238.1, from coordinate 917 downwards.
GTTGTCTCATTTGATGCCGTTGTCTACTTTGATGCTGACGGCGCTGTTCACCAAAAGCAGTATGGTATGACGTCGAAGTGAAAGGGGGTGTAGGCGGTTTTACACTATCTAACACGAGTTTTAATGGACTCATAGTGCAGCTATAAGAGCAAAAGAGCTTCGTGTGAACCTTGAGAGTCAGCTGATTCTTCGTTAGTGCGAAACCTTGAATTAACAAGTATTTTTGGTAGTACGAGTGGGGTGTTCTGTTTGAGGTTTTGAAGGTGAATCTAATTTTAGAATCCTTCTCAGTTCTGCAGTGTGTGGCTGACTAAGTGGTGTATTTGACCCTATAGAAACCAGGGTCAACTAAGTTATTGAAGTTGGTTTTACTGGCAGTATTTTTTTTGCCTTTCTCTTAGTAATTTAGTGGAATTTCAGTTTCAGTATATCTTGTGGTATTTCAGGTGTATATGTCAGTGACAGGCAAACATTTTAAAGTGTGTATTAATTGTTAGCAGTGTCATTAGAATTACTTCTCATCATCACTGCATTACTGTATTAAGCCTGGTAGATCTGGCATTTAAAAGTCATACTCCAATTTGACCCCTCCCTTTACTTAGACAAAGAAAATGCTGGGTATGCCATGTGGCTGCAGAGCACCTTAACCCCCCAAGCCATGAGGACATAGAAATTAGTAATGTTGTAGGAGAATTAAATACCAAGTTTAAAGTTTTTATAGCATATACCTGAATCTGTTCCTGCTGAATTTCAATTACATTAAAGAAGTCTACTGTAACTGTAAAAATATAAATTAATTGTTAATCTGGACGTTTCCTGAAACTGATCACCATTGGAATCTCCCAGAAGCAGGCGCGTAGCCAGGATTTGTTCATGGGGGTGTTTTGCTGGAGACTGACATAGGGGAGGGGTCTAAG
>JAIPMN010102154.1:0-10261 GCA_020650975.1 Apostichopus californicus | reverse complement strand
GCCTATCTTCGATGCGAAGCGGAATTTTACTGGCCAAAAGCTGGTTTTCCCAAACACATACATCTCTCCTGCAGTGTATATATTCGGGGTGTTCTTTGTTTACCTTGCTACACACAAATTTTCTGTCTGAAAAGCCGAGCAGCAAGAATTGGCTGTCCCTCAGAAAATATTGGGAAAGTCCTTACAAGTTTGCCCTGCTAATCGACCAGATATCAATTCATGGATATGCTCTAATTGGGACTTTCAACAACACAATCCAATAGGTTGACACTTCCTCAGTGAGCAGAGGGGTAGAGAAATTTGTAAGGGGTCAATGAAGGTTTAGGGGGTGGGATCCTTAGCTATTACAGACTCTAAGGTACCAATGAGAAATCTCAACCTGATAATAACAACAACCTCATTTTTGTGTTTATTTTAGATACCCACCCTAGTATGCATCTTTCGCTGTCCATTAGCAGCATGGTCCTCTATGCACAGCATTTTACTCTTTAAATATCGCATAAACTAAAATTACTTCCTGTGAATGTGAGAGTCGTCAGACAGACTAAAAGACAATTTATATACATCAAATATAACTTTGACAACTTCTGTTGACCAAATACTCAAAAAAAGAATTCTCGAAAAATCACAACATCGTGAAAAATGTGGATGCACTTTCTACTCCAATGCTTATGGCAAAACAGCATAAAAAAAATTAAAAAAACAATAAATAAATATTATTATTATTATATATTTTTTTTGTACTTACCACTTTAGTGGTGGGCTTGCCGGCGCCATGGCCAGCTTTTGTATCAACACGTATCAATAGAGGGCGGGTTTGTTGAGCAGAACTGCCCACTATATGCTGTAGGTTAGCGATGTACTTGAGGGAATGCAATGGTACCACCCTATCGTCATGGTCTGCTGTTAACAGCAGTGTACTCGGGTATTCACCTGACTCGGGTACCTGAATGTTATGCAGCGGTGAATATCTACAAAAACAAAGGTTCATGTCTCTTTTTTCTTCTTTCTTTCATAAATCAATTTAAAATATTAAAAATATTTAAAAACATTCTGGCCTTTCTTAACATTTGGCAGACAAAACAACGACTGAAGAAGAACAACTACATTACTCTTTGTTAATAAAAACAAAAGAGTAGATGCATCATAATTTCAAATAAATAAGAAAAATAAATAAAAAATAAATTTTACTTCACACCACTCACTTTTTCAAATTTTCAAAGTCTTCCTTCTTGTCCGAGCAGCCAAAGTCGGTGGTCCAAGCGTGGCCGATGGTGAATTTATGAAACTTCAACATATCCATGACACTATAGAGTAGATAGAGAATTGAATGTATCAGAGGTCCATAAGATCTAACATACTCCCTGGTGAAACACAACTGATTTAATTCTGTAGAAAGCAGATTTTTGGTTTGGTAGAGGTGGATAGGTGTTTTAAGGGTCATTCCAGTTTTGGTTCATTCCTATCTGGTCTCACATCTTTCCCCTCCCTGATCCCTCTATTACCCTCGTTCCCCTCAGCTGACTCTCTATCTGGGCCTCTTCTTAGTCTTTTGCAGAACAATTTTTCAAGCTAGTATAAAGCCTAGGCACAAAATTTTCTATACAACTTACATATTAGGCTACAAGAATTTACCATTAAGAAATGGGTGAACACAACCAAACAACAGGAATAGTTGATATAAACATCCCCTTCAAACTTGAAAAAAAAAGAATCCATCTCCAACCATATTTCGTTTTTTTGTAAAAGTAATAAGGGCCATTTAATTTTGTAGCTAGTTTTGTGACATAACTTGTTCCCGGCATTTAACAAAGTATAACGCATAGACGGTTCCGACCGTGGTCATCAATTGTCACCAAGATGTATCATGCACTTACCCAACCTGAGCTACGGCACAGCAGAAGAGATCCGGTCGTTGGTTCATGCAGGCTCCCACTAAGGTACCGCCGTTTGAACCGCCGTTTATCACAATTCTGAAATATAATATTTAAGTCAAAGTGTTTAATGTTTGGTCTTGTTTATTAACTGGTTTTTTTTGGGGGGGTGGGGGTGGCGGGGGGGGGAGGAATTTCTCACAAATATCATGATCATAATTATTTTTTTTATTCTGACGTTAACAACAGATCACTGACAGGAGGAGGTCACCACCAGGGCACATTTTAAAGGACGACCAAATCGGTTGTCCCTCTCAAACTTCAAAAGCGGATCACAGATAACTGTTTCATATATCAACACAAATCTTTGATATCTGTTAGCCCACCCCCCCCCCTCCTCCCATCAACAACTAAATACACCCCATGGACCACTGGGGGTACAGAAAGGATGCACTTTAATATTTAATACTTTTAATATTTGAGTTTGGAATACCTGCTAGGCTGTGTGTATTTTGCATTGATGAGATACTCAGCAGCGCACTGAAAATCATCAAATACGTTCTGCTTCTGTAACAAGCTACCAGATTTATGCCACTTTTCTCCGTACTCACTGTAACAAAGATAGAGAGAAGAAAGAAATGGAGAGGGTTTTAAGACACAAGCTGTAACAAAATTATTTTAAACAACCCCGGAAGAGGAAGGTTTACCATATCTTGGTAGCTTAATAGGTTTCTAACTTATGGAAGCTTATAGTAGCCTTTAGAGAGTAACCAGATCTCACATACTGAGTAGTAGCTAAAATAATGTAGCATACCTCGCACACACACAAAGAAAATCCTTCAGGACAAACTCTTTTTAAAAAAGTTAAACACTGTTTTATTATTTATCATGAAAATATGTCACTGAGACTTTCAAAAGACCAGAAAAGAGGCTTTCCCAAATTTTGCCTCGACTCGTTCCCAAATACCCGACCGTTTGAGAACCGAGAAGAATAAAGGGAAGTTCTGGATTACCCTCCTCCACGAAGATTAGCGACGGCCAGTATTCCTCCCAGCTGCTGCATGAATACGAGGCGGGAAGCGCTGAACATCGGCATGATGGAGATGTTGAATCCACCGTACCCGTAGAGGAACACCGGGTTATTACCGTCCATCTGGATCCCCTGTGAACGAGATGGGAGGAGGTGTGCAAACAGTATGGTAAATCCTATGTGAGCAGTGAGCGATTCATGGTGGCGTCCTTACGCATTAGACCAGCGCCCATGCCGGGTGTTGAGATATTAACTCTTGCTTCCCCACCGCTTCTCCCACCAAAGATGCGGAAAACAACACAAAGATATTAACCACAAAGTGTAGCTAGAAAATGAAATAATATTTCTGTATTTCTATTAATATTTCTAATTCTAATTTTCTAATATTTCTATTAATTTTCCTCGGTTCTGCATTGGCGACGGAAAACTTGGAAAATAGTTTATAAACCAAAAATAAACGTGAACTCTCATCGCTATTTATTCTTACAGTTTTGATTTTCTAGAGGGTCAAAAAAAAAATCCTCCCTAACAATTAAGACCAGTGTTTCAAATACTTGAAGCTGGTTCCATCCTTACAGTAGCAGGACACAATACAATGTGCTTTCCAGTTTTCATAGCATTTAATGTCAAGGTTTTTTAACCTTCCTTACAGTGGTAAGTAAACGTTATAATATCACCTTGCCCCATGCCTTGATTGTTGAGGGCCTTTTTACTTTCCTTACGACTGTACGGCAAAATACAATGTTTCTTCCCGTTTCATATTTTCAACATTGGAAACGTGTGTAGTGCAACTACCTACCGCCATTCCGAGTTTAATCCCTCACTTTTAATGTTTTAAGAAACAAACATTTTTAAGCTTTGTTGACGTACCTTCCTGTGAACCAAGAACACCGGAACCTTCGTCCCATCCTTGCTCTTGATAAAGACCTGAACGGTTTCAAATTTGCTGCGGTCGAAGCCTTTCACTTCGCTCTGTTTGAATATCGTCGGAGCGAGGGCCTCCTTCGTCATGTCGCAGTGGTATATGACGCCGGGCGTCAAGAAAGATGTGAACTGGTAGAACATCTACTGGCAGAGAGGTTATTAGAAAGGATTGTTTACAAATTGACCAGCAAATGTTTATATATTCAAACATTCCATTAGCATCCAACAAGCTTGACAATCATTACCAGAGCAATAACTGTGAAAAGTTACATTGTGAGATACACAACTGATCGCACATGACAGATATGGATGCTCGGATCTTAAATAAGTGAAATTATGTGATACGTAACTGATCCCACATGACAAACATGGATGTTTGGATCTTAAATAAGTTAAATTATGCGATACATAAGGTGATATATCTTGTAGTTACAGAGAACTTAAAAGTAAGCAGGTGTGATTTCACAGATAAACAGGTTTGATGTCACAGATGACCAGGTGTGGTATCACAGATAAACTGGTGATATAACAGATAACCAGGTGTGTTGTTACAAATTACCAGGTGTTTTGTCACATATGATCATGTGTGGTATCACAGATAAACATGTGTCTTGTCACAGATGACCAGGCATGTTATCACATATAAACATGTGTGTTGTCACAGATAAACAGATGAGGTATCACAGATAAACATGTGTGATGTCACAGATAAACAGGTGTGATGTCACAGATGACCAGGTGTGATATCACAGATAAACAGGTGTGATTTATTAAGATGCTGTTAGTAATGGATATCCAACTCACAAGCCTCAGTGTGTTTTTCTAGATCAATAGGAAGCTTACCATCCTATTATTATCATAATGAAGTTCTTCTTCTCCCAAATCATTTTTTTTTTAAATATTGCAGTCTAAAAACAACTTCCACCCAGGTTTAGTTTAAAAAAGTTAATTACTGTTGTAAGATATAAGATAATTGGGCGAAAATATAGCAAAATATTTCGAAAGAGAGAATTTTATTCTTCACCTCTGCGTCCTTCCTGCGGCCAGAGTACCCCCTGATGGTCCCCACGTCCAGGGGGAAGGTCATCAATTTCTCCCCCGTTTGTAAGCTATGAAGCTGCAGTATATTCTTGACGTCATGTATGTAACAAACAACAAGCTTATCCTTGTTCACACAAGCCACCCATTCTAAAACGTCAGTCTCTGATTCTGGGATCAAATCTTTCCAATTTTCCTGATGAAATGAAGAAAATAATATATTTATATGGTAGACAATTAAAAACGGGAGCTTACCTTATCATCCTACCCTATTCCTCCTCACCAAATTTTATTGCAATAAAATTGTTCCCCAAAAAGTTTTCAAAATTAAATTAAATTAAATTCCCACAGAGCTAACACCCCCCTCCCTGACCCCCCTCCCCCCTCACCAATCACCTTTTGTAAGAAATCAAAGAAAACTCAACTGGAGAAAAACCAGTTAAAACCAATTTTGGGTGCAGCTGACATTGGTGTTATATTCAAATACAAGTGACCATCTTATATCTTCCTACTGTAGCAAGCAAAAACATTGACCAAATAATGAAAGGTTGCATTTTTTTCCTTCCTTTTTTGTTCTTGGTTTAATTTCCATACTGTATGCTCATTTGGTACTCAGGTTATCATAAAAAATTAAAAACTACAAAACAGTTTCAAATGGTCCTTGCAAGACTAAATGTGTCAGCAAAGATTGTAAGGTTATGCATTCTTGCAATCAAACAACAGCAAATTTAGAACACCATGGAGTAACAGAGAGAGGGCGTTGTGGTCAAGTGGTTAAGGCAGTGGACTTGAGATCTAAGGATTACAGATTCGAGCCCTGGCCAGATCATTGCGTTGTGTCCTTGGGGCGAGGCACTTTATCTCCATTGCCTCTCTTCACCCAGGTGTATAAATGGGGACTTGCGAGGTGACTTGTAAATATCGTTGCGTGCGCCGCTTTGTGGCTGCACCCTATGGGAAAGTCCCCCGGGGGACACGTGGTTGTGGTGCCCCAGGAGAGATTGATTGAATTGTACACACTTTGGTGTGTAGGTGTGACAAGTTACCAATGACCAGGGTTAAGTACAGCGCGGCGAGACTGTATTGTAAGTTGCGCTATATAAGAACTGTTAATTATTATTATTATTATTTCCTTTATTTTTTATCTTTTCACTCCACCTGCTCTGGTTTATCAAAGTCGATGGTAATGAGTTTGTAGTTTGGAGCCTCTAGGTTCGTCTTGAATGTAAAGAGCGCCCCCTCGTTCGCGATGTACTCGTACTCTGCATCAAAGTTGTCTACGAGTTTCACGTAAGGTAACATGCCTAAAAAGAGAAACGAAATGTAAAGATATAAGTTTTGCGTTTTAATTCGTGAAAACTAGGAGACCGGTGTTGTTGCAATTGTTTGGCAAATCAAGAAAGAGCAGCAAGGAGCTTATCAAGAGAGCAACTGCATTCACTTGTCTTGTATCTGAAAGCTTTGGTATTAAATTGTTTTGTGATCCTGAGAGGCGAGTTTGCACACAGTCGGTTGCTGAGATGAAGCTTAAATCTATCAATATTTTTCATCTAATTTGGGCTTCCTGGGAAACTTTAGGATGTTACGTTTTTTTAACAAAGTTATAAACAACATTCAAGTCCAAAAAACACTTGTATTAACTTTGCTCCTGAGCAGGGATAAACTTGACTGGTCACATCATCAGGTAGGGGGGCCTAGAGGAATATGGGGCAGGGGAGGGGGGCACTATAGACCCCATAGCCTCCTAATTAAATCTGGTATTTGGTACAAGTTTGTTTTTCCTTCAATATTGTAGGCTCACAAGATACAGTGCAGGATTTATTCTCAACACTTAATCTAATGAGGGGGGTGGGGTGGGGGTGGGGTAGGGGTGATGGTGGGTGTGGGGAACCCCTAACTTTTCATGCCACTTGCAAAGGGGACAAGTGACATTTTTAACCCAGATCACAGTCAGTCTGCCCCTGATTATTTTAGGCTCTCGGTAATATCACATGGCACTTTCCAAACATAACCATTAATTATCCACTTGTGTTTGCAATGAAACATCTCTTTACCAAATATACACAAACAAAAATTTTCAGGAAGTTTTATCTTGAAGAAACAAGTATTTTCAAGCATTTTGATGAAGGAATTAGCAAACGATATGTCAAATATGGTTTTAAAATGAAATGTAACCTGTTATGCCATCCTTAATTAGACTCAGATCACAGTAGTAAAGTCTGTTGACGGGGTCACAGCCTTCTGATATACACAGCACAGCGTAAAGGCCGTCATCAGTTATTTCAACTCTGGAATAGTCAGGAAGAGGAAATGCATGATATATTGTTAATCCACACTGGTCATAGCCGTAGGATGAACTTTCCACAGAAACACAACATCTAAACTAAAATTTGTTTATTGCTCGATGCTTATTCTCTATAAATATTTCCATCATTAAAAGTAAAATCCTCACCCCATCATCCATTTTGGATTGTCAGGGAATTCCCCGCAGAGAACGTCCTCCGATTGCTTGGTGCCCAGAACGTGGTAAAACAGTTTCTGGTGAAGATTTGCGGTGGTCTCTGTGCCATCTGTCTTGCCATCTTGAGGATAGCTCTGTTTAAAGAAAAATATATAACTTTCAATAATACGCAATAATACAAATAATAATAATAGTAATAATACGTAATACTTATATAGCGCCTCCCAGAAATCTCCAAGCACTGTGCAATAAAAAATAAGTAAATAAGGAACATAAACAGTTAAACCAGGCTAAGAAGTATAATGACAGTTTAAAAACAGCTAAAAAAGGTACGTCTTCAAATCTGTCTTAAAAGGTGTTCTTCGAATGTTTGTTGGCAATTGTTCCAGACTTCGGGAGCGGCAACAGGGTGTTTACTTTCAAATACATAACTCATGCTGCCTTTGTAAATGGCATTTGAAACTTTATAAACTTACCGTACTGCAGTCGACAGATTTTACTGTCTGAAAGTTTCTCTTCTACGATTTCTGTGAAACATTGTCATATCGCTATCGTAATGTTTGACTTATTAAAAACATCTCTTTTGGGATATACAATATGCATTTTCTTACTTAATATAAGTAAATTTAAGACGAGTCCATGATTTTTCCTTCAAAAGTTCCACTCACATTATAGAAGACTCCTTTCCCATCATGTGTCCAACAGAGACAGCTGAACTTGACTCTTTCCAAGACATCCGTCAGATCCTCGTTGGTGGCGACTTTTTTAAACTGTGGGGGGAAAAAAAAGGGACCAATCAGCATCTCCCTATACAACGCATCTCCCTAAATAACGCCGGTGCCTTTCAATCATAAGGTCCCGAGTTCGAGTCACTCCAAGATTAATGTATGTCGTCCAGTTACAGAGTTGTTGACAATTGACAATTCATAATCATGGACGTTAAAACATGAATCTAAGAGACTGACTTCGGTCAGCTTGCGGCATTGATTAGCCAATGATGGCTTCTTCGCGAGTTCCTGCTTGAGGGAGAATCTAAAATACATACATACATAAATACATACATATACGCAACAAGAACATCCAGGAATTTATAGTTTTAAGGATAGGACTAATCCCAAATAAATGAAAGACTTCAGCCTCGACAATAAGGAGCATGAAGTTTTTATTTTTAAATCTCTTTTCGAGCTTACTTTGATGGTGTTCCAATCGGAGCCACTGGAGCTGAGCATGAAAGCACAGTACTCTCCATCTTCTGAGAACCTTGTCCGAGTCAGCGCGACTGTCCCGTCCTCGGAAAGTTTGTTCGGATCGATGAAGACCTTGGCTTCGGAATCTAGAGAATCTTGTACATACATGACACTGTTGATAGAGAGAAAGGACAAAGTTGAGACCACTTCATTAACCTCTGCATTAATGATATTATGCAAAGAGAATGTTATTTGGTAATTCAAAGTTGCTGATATATAACAGATAATTCATACCACATTCACAGTGAAAGGGAGTGAGCCCTCTAGATTTCTCTAGTTTACAACCACACTGAGAACCAGATATTCTTCAGCCATTAAAAACTTTCCACCATGCAGGGCCGTTGAATGGAATTTTATGTTGGTTCTGCATTTCTGGTTTGCCAATTCCGGTTAACGATGTGTGAAATGAGAATGTAATAATCCATACCACATTTTACTATAATAAATGAAATATTCACAGTGAAAGGGAGTGAGCCTCTAGCTTTCTGGCACACAACCACACTTTTCTTCACCAGATTTCTTTACCAGAACCAGATTTTCTTTACCCATTAACAAATTACTACTATGCAGTGCCGTTGAATGGAATTTACCAATTTGCCAATTTTTTGGCCAATTCGAAGATGTGTTTTGAAAGTACTTCGTTCACCATGATTTAAACTTCAGCAATGATGAATCGGGTGCCTTCACCCTCCCTCTGTATATAAGACAGTCAGATGGTGAGGTACGGTGGCGGTCCCAGGAGTAGGAATCAATTACACGCATGGCTTGATATTCTATGTACACTGATCACAAAGAGGCTTGACCTAAGGGCTGATGTTGGGTCCATAATCTTCAAATGGATAACAGGTTTCAAATGAGCTTCTATTTGCTTCCTTAACAGCAGATACTGCTGTTAAGGAAGCAAATACTGCTGTTAAGCTTGACAACACTACACTAAACCTAAATGTGACTCTCTTTTTTCGGAACAGTCTTCCAACATATCTTATGGAATATCTGACTAAATGTTCCCCTGCAAGCAAACTGGTTGATTAAAGAAGCAACTTTAATAATAGATCAACCATTGTGCTGAAAACTGATGTGTAGGTAAAGTGACTATACAAGGTTAACTTTCTTTTAATTTTAATTAAATAAAATAAAATATAAAGACCATGAAATTTTGAAAGCTCACCTTTGGTTCTGAAGACCAGTGTTGAAATTGTAAAAATATCTCGGTCCTCTCTTGAATGGACATCCATATTTCGGGTAGTCCCACATTTCTGTCAGCCTATGAATTAAAATTGATGAAATTTAGGGATATTTCCAACATTTCTATCCAAAGCTGAAGACTGTGAGCAGACTAACACAATGCACTATCACACAATGCACTATCACACATTGCAGTGCACTATCACACAATGCAGTGCACTATCACACAATGCAGTGCACTATCACAAAATGAACTATCACACAATGCACTATCACACAATGCACTATCACACAATGCACTATCACACAATGCACTATCACACAATGCACTATCACACAATGCACTACCACACAATGCACTATCACACAATGCACTACCACACAATGCACTATCACACAATGCACTATCACACAATGCACTACCACACAATGCACTATCACACAATGCACTATCACACAATGCACTATCACACAATGCACTATCACACAATGAACTATCACA
>JAIPMN010102118.1:0-14074 GCA_020650975.1 Apostichopus californicus | reverse complement strand
ATATTAAAATAATTTTGAATCTTTGAAACTTAATAAACTTTTAACATGACAAAAATTAGAGATTAAAAGCAATTTTGAATAAATGTGTTTTGATGCGACTTTTAAAGACGTTAATAAATCTTTTTAATTCCGAGCCAGAAGTTCTGAATTCGATCACCTAAGGCAATCTTGTAGTCATCCCATCAAGATAAAAGTACTGTAAATCATCAACGCGACGCTGGAATACTTCAAACAATCGACGTAAAGATTCAGTTCTGAAGGAACATACAGACATTTAGTCATTTGAAAGTGTTTCCCACCACCAATATTTTGAGGTCATTAATATTTGCCTGTTGATCCCCCCCCCCCCTCCTCCAAAAAACAACGTATATGCTAATAGAATGTTTACTCTTAGGGAAAGCCCTCACACGAGCAAAAGTCAAGCCATTCTCCAAATCTCAATGTTTCTTCGACTATTTGGGATTAGTGATTTTTTTTTTTTTTTGGACGGTAAGCTTTACAAAACAATCTTTAAACTAGTCTACGGGTTCAACTGCAATGTGGTTCGTCAAATATTTTTGGTATGTCCGCGGGTTTTTTTGATGACGGCTGCAAATCTACTACAGGTTTCGGAGATTTGTCAATGGAAGTGAATGCAAGTAATATTTGATAAGCATATTAAGTTACATTCTGGAAAAAAATGACAAATTAAGCGAGTTCTAGCAGAGTAAATAGAACAACTTTCTTTTTATTTTAGTATGAAATGTATATTGTGATCAACTTAAAAAGAATTTTATGAAAAAAAACCCCCAAAAAGCAAACATGATCATAAAAGAGTGTTAAGGATTAGGGGAACATGAGCTCACAGTACAAAACTTTGCTCATTTAGGTGTTAAAGCTGAATTTTCGGCTGATGTTTGGCATCAATATCATAATTCAAACTACGTACCGTGCACCCACCATTATATACGCCATTATCACAGACGACTTCGAAAGGTTAGCAGGGTAAATAGTACAGCCTTCTTTGTATTTTAGTATGAAATGTATATTGGCGAACTGCAACAGACATTTTTGTCATGTAGCAAATTTTGATAACATTTGCATCAGTGGGCACATGAGACCTAACTTATCATCAGCACTTGCATTTGCACTGTAGCTTAAAGTAAACGTAACTACCAGTTACTATGCCGAGACCCTTATGTACAGTGTACTGATGTAGAATACTACAGTTTCTACAGCTAGGCCTATATAGGCCTACTAAATTTGGGCCAGTTTTAAGTATATTACGGCTGTTCCATTTCAACACTCCTTTAGACCAAATAGAAAGCACTAGGCCACACATTACAAGCACAACTAGAACAACTGTATTTGTATACAAACAAATGCCATTGTAGTGCGTGGTGAAGGTAAAGTAAGCAGTCGTTGATACTCAATAGAGGGGTCTTTAATTGTTACTGCGGTAAGTTATTTCGGTCACGAAGAAGTCAATTCGGCGTTGGGTCATTAAACGTAGACCAACGATAGAGTATATTGTTTAATATCTATAAACAGTTCTTTAACCAGCATGCGTCTGCAATATAAACGAAGAAATTATGACTAAAACCATTACAACCTTAGGCTGTCGATCACGAATCACGCCTGTTTCGGACGTGACAGAGAATACACAGAGTCCTGGACACTGATTGGTCAAGTTGCATAACATGTTAATGTTACTGTAACTTCGCCTAGTTTAGCGAAATTTTACGAACATATGATGCTTTGCACTGAAGGCCTAATGGACGATTAATCTAACGAATACCTGTAGGCCTTTAGTCTATCATTGCAAATGTAACAACCTCCGGTCTATTAAAAACTTCTTAATCGATTTCCTGGCCCTGGTTTATCATCATCCAAAACAAGTAATATATGCAATATACGACCATTATAATATCATACCACAATACGAACGTTACAAGTGCCTATGTTGCAAGAGCTAAATTATTACAGATAACGCCCATTCGTTTCGGATAAATACGGTTTATATTTATTGCATGATGTTGTTAACTCAAATGCGATTAAATGTTACCTGTCTTGTTCAATTCGAGAATAGGATCCAAAGTAGAGAATTAGAAGTATTGTTTTGAAGAAGTACACTGTAAACAATTTAGTGTAAATTTTACAGTTAATTACTGGCAGCAGAGTTGCCAGTAATTTACTGTAAATTTTAACGGTAAAACACCTCTTGCTGTAAAATATATCTACAGTACTATACTGTAAAATGTTACAGTAATAAAATCAATTACTGTAGATCAATTATTGTAGAAAACAGTACTTTACTGTAAAATGATACAGTAATAAAATCAATTACTGTAAATCGATTATTGTAGGAAACAGTATTTTAATGTAAAAATAAATATTAAATTGTTTGCTACTGTAAACTTTAAGGGGAAAACAGTAGTTCTCTGCTATTAACTATCACTTTACAACCGATAGAGTTTTCCATGAAGAAAGTACCAATTCAATCAAACCCTAATAGGAAAAATTCCCATCTGCAGCTGAGAACTATTAATACACAATTTCTTGCCTTTCAAACAAGGTTGCTTACAACATGTGTGTTATTAAGAAAACAAAAACTTACTCAAAAAAAGATAAGAAAAAAAAGACAAAAACTTCTAAAAGTTGATTTGACATATTCCCTTTATTGTAATTTTTGTCTTCACACAAAACAGCTTCTAACACAGTATAAGGTATTGAAATAAAGAATGGTATTTATACAAACTTATAAAAAAAAAGTTGACGTGTCTACAAGCATCAAGAACGAATTAACTGAACTTTAATGTAGAAAAGATTTATCTGAAGGACAGGGCAACAAAGCCTAAGTAATCATTTCATGACTGATAAGAAAACTGATGAGCTAATGATTGGGACATTCCTCAGGTCTTTCACCGACTGGAAAACTTGCTTATGTAGGCCTAGTATTAGGCCTAGCATAAATAGTTGTAAGCCCAAAGGAAAGAGCAGAGTATATTTTGAATTTGGAAATTAGTTGAGCCAGAGGTTGTATGTTCTGGCAAAAGTTACATGTACATGGGATAGGGCTAGGCAGATAGCTCCACGATCCTTAGTTTCATGCCCTCTGTATAAACGTTACAAAATATATAGCTTTGGGTCTTTATATAGTGGTCTAAAAATGGTGTAGGCCCCTACCTGTAACTGCGTGATAATTGCATTATAATTATACGTTCATCAGCGAAGGTTTTTAACAAATGATATTTTAATTTTTCACGAGAAAAATGTTTTCAATATTTCACAAAATATTATCAAAATTGTAGCTATTAAATGTTTGAATTTTGAGATTGTAGGCCTACAAAATTAGGACCTGGGCCGCAGGGAAGTAAGCCTAACACAACAGTTAGGCCTAACTTAACCGACGTTAACAAATTAGGGATGTAGGCCTAGGCTAAATTGTATGGAAGGCTTAACTTTCAAGTTTCAGCCAGTTGGGCCTATGCTTACACTAGGCTACAGTACAAGAAGTAGGGGCTTACAACGTTTGAGGCCTGGGCTAATAATTTATCAGAAAAGCTAGTAGGCCTATCATAGAATTGATCCGAGCAACATAACGTAGGCATAGGGCCAACGCGTATGCCTACTTGTGACTAACTTCCAAGTTCTACCACGGTGTACGCGTAAGCCTAGCGTTGTCTGTATTAGGCCTAGCCTACGTTACGTTAGGCCTTTGTCATGTAGTCCTCCCGAGCAACCGCCGTTATGAACCATATATTTTGAGAATTACAGATAATGCCAGTCAATTTATTGTTCATATTAACGATCCTTACAACTGTTAACATTCAATGATCACCAACAATGTACGTAGGTAGGTCTGAGGCGCGTTAACAAACTGCAACAAGCAAATTATTCAGCTGAACTTCTTCCGTGACTGCATGACCACCAGCACCGTACCAGTTGCCACGTAATTTATACAATGCATTGTGGGAGTCTAAGTCGAGTCCAAAATACAGTAATGATGTAGGCCTACTGTAGGTTTCTGAATCTATTCCTGACATTTCATAAGTGGCAAGAAACGACTGAACATTGCAGTAAATTACTGTAAACTCAACTTACAGTACGCTGCTGTAGAAAAGCACGGTAAAATACCGTCAAATTTACGGTGGTTTCTTACAGTGTATGCTACTCAATGAGATCTAACTTATTTACATGTGCAGAATTAACTGTTCACAATTCTGAGTCTGGATATTTTCCTGCGTAGCCAACCTGTGAATTTGAAATTGCTATTAAGAATGTATGTTCAGCAGCCAGCCATGTAGATGGGCTAGTAATCCCAATATTGTAGCGCGCATGCGCACTATATTAAATACCATCAGTCAGTCTTATGACTAAGTCACGCATCACTTAAAGTTTAATCCTAGGGCAATATACTTAGTATAAGCCTATGCTAGATATACAAAATGATACAGTATATTTGCATTAGGCCTGCCTAAGTTGTTGTTAGGCTAGCGTAGACTTAGGACTTCAAGGTTAGGCATTTACATGCTGCTTCCACCTGGTTGACAACACTCTATGTTGTTCTGACCCATTTTCTCCCATGGTTTGGCTGGAGCGGCCACCAACTCATACTATTACTTTAATTACTGGAAACGATTTCTGTCATATCTTTACTGTCCGTGAAGTGTGATTGGGTTAGGATACTATGGCAAGCAAATCTCCATAACATATGCAGCTGTACAAAGGCTACATGCACGTACGTATGTAACTGTATTTGTATGTCCAGAGTTGGTTGATGGAATAGAGGCGCTGTGCAGCAATCACCAAGCGATAATATATAGTCACAGCCTAGAGCACGTTTGTTGACTTCCAGTCGTAGTATCAGCCAATATTTCCCTGGTTGACTGTATGTATAGCCAGTTTCTGATTCTTCAGAGACTTACATAGGCTACCGTGAGGAAGGGAGGGAAGTGGGAGAAGAGTGGGTACTGAAAGAGGGGAGAGTGAATAGCGAGAGTGAGAGGAGGAAGAGGGAAAGGGGAACGAGGGGAGGGAAAAGAGGGAGTTCAGGATTTATTATGAGCCATACAGGCAGAGCGTTTGTCCCATTTTGTCGGAAGAGGGATTTTTGAGGGTAGTTAAATAAAAGTTGTAGCAGAACTGAAACTGGTGGACATTAGAGGAGGGATTCCTTAGTGTGATACAATCAAACTGACTTGCTACTAAACAGTAATACCGATGGATGTGAAATTATCAAGTGGGGTGTAATGCCTGTACATAAAGAAGGTTGAGCCTGCTATAGCTGAAGACGATATAGGTTCATAAAGTCAAAGATAATTAAAGCCGTACAATTGTTCATCAGTACGTTATAAAAGGTTCAATGTTTTAGACTCGGCATATGAAAAACCCATTTCTATTACAGAAAATAGATATTGTAACATTCAGCGTCGATCGTTAGCAGGTGTGTGTGCCTCCATGTCCAACCAATCTCATTGGCTAGTCGAACCCTGGTCGAAGTGGATGGTATAACTCTCAATCGGTGAATTGTTTCCAGCATTCAGTCCAGTAAAATGAGACCACCTCACCGGGGCCCAGGACGCCCGTTGCAAAATCTTAAAAAATGTGCCGAGTCGAGAGAAATTAGAATCACACAGCGCCTCCTTTGAAATCATATGTACGTCGTTGATTAAAACTGAATTTTAAGTAAGCGATACAGTAATATGATTTGGGATTCATTTTTATGCTGAACGGATGTCATTGTAGATTATCACCAACAGGGATGTATAGCTATCTCATTAGTTTAATGAATGCGATATGCGATTTATATATATTACGTACGTATAAACAACTTTAAAAAATCGCGGAAATAAGTTGTATTTCTTCATGCTTAAACCAATTCGCTGAAAACATGTTATGGTAAGACGTTTTTTTAAACACATGATCGGGTAAGGCTATTTGACAAAACTTGTTACGGTAAGGCGTATTTTATAACGACTATACAAATGTTAGATTTATGCGTATTTAAAATCATATATAAACATTGTCACGGTTAATCTTACGGGCTGTAATTCATGCGATTAAAAGCAAAATAATTGGATATATCGATAGCCTTACCGCGGCTGGAGATGTTCACGTATTTGGTTAATCCCGTAGTCCCTAAAGAAATGTCATGAAAGACTTGATTTAAGCGCCAGGTAATGCTTTGTTTACATCTGTTTAATCTGTAGAGTATTGGCGTAAAAACCTTTGGTATATACACCAGCTTCTCAAAATATCCTCTTGACCGGAATGGGTCACGTCAATAAGCAGCTTAAGCGAGTGTGGCATTGTTAATTACAATTTCTTTTCTTATTTGGGAAGGCAAAATTAGGGATATTTTGGAAGTCACTCCGAAATTAGTTTTCATACAGAGGAGATACATCTTGAAGAAGCTCCATATTATTGTTACTCAACTCACCAGAAATCGCCACTAGAAAGTAATCTAGTATAGCTGGTCCGTTTGTATCAAGGCAGTAATTTATTAGTGTGTGCGGCAGTAGATAAATTGTGAAAGTAACTTCTTTTTTTCTTTTTATCACTGTCTGTCGCATCGTGTTGGGAGACAGGTGTCAGGAGAGAAAGCTCTGGATGCTGTCGTGAAGCTAATTAAGAGTCATTTCCATGTAAGTACATTTTAATGCTATTTCTCTACATAGCTGGGATCAATTTGCCAGAGTATACAATAAATATACTTTGTCGTGAATTGTATTCAATATTCATACCATAGGGCATAGAATAATCTGAACTTCAATTTTGATTAAAAGAAAAGAAAAAGTGAAGCCATAATTAAACATTTCTTCATCTTCTATAGCAAACCCTCGGGAGGATTTCGAGAAAGCATTAAATTGAGTTGGTACGTATAAAGAAACGTATAAGAGATTAGCCATGAAGACATTTTGAAGAGGAATATCATCGTTGATGAAGGAATATGGTAACCAAGAGTTAAGAACTTACGAATCTTATAAAGTGTTAACTATTTCGTTCGTAAATAATTAATGTGTTGTTACCATACTATGACAGGGGAATTATTATAGTCATAATGAACGTTAGTACGCATTGTTTTAGTTGCAAAACTGTTAAATATGTAATTTCGCTTTGTTTAATATCACATCTTTAAGGTAATATTCACATATTTACAACCTAGAAAATGTACTAGAAAATGGTTGAAATCTCTATATTTTATTCGATCATTTTTGCTGAGAGCCGGAAACCTACTTCACCTCCTGGGGGCGTGCGTGTTCCCGTTTCTACCTTCGACTTATCTTTAAACCAGCCGCTTGTTCTGGAGATTGGAGCGTTTGGAACTACACTATATAACACTTATACCACCACACGGGTTTGATTAAATATTTAAAGGGGCGCTCCATTGACTTCGTTCGAGACTTTAATAGTGGTGAAAGAAAAACATAGAAAATAAAGCAAACGGGAAATTGTGACTTCCCTCCCCAGTGATATTGTCTGTATCAATTAAGTTAAATGTTTTTCGAATAAAGTAAGCAGGACATCATTTTTCCCTAAGAAAGATATCGCCGATTGGTAAGTTTCAGTTGAAAGAATGAAAG
Organism: Apostichopus californicus; assembly: GCA_020650975.1. Taxonomy (NCBI): domain Eukaryota; kingdom Metazoa; phylum Echinodermata; class Holothuroidea; order Aspidochirotida; family Stichopodidae; genus Apostichopus; species Apostichopus californicus. The sequence continues at coordinate 6,509 of JAIPMN010102118.1, read as the reverse complement.
TAATACATTAGGGTTATGCGTACTTAAAAACATGTTAGTGTAAAGTGTATTTAAGAACATGCTAAGTTAAGGTGCATTTCATAACTACTATTAATAAGTTTGTGAGTAGGCGTATTTAGAAACATATATAAACATGTTAGGGTTAGGATTATTTTCAAATATGTTAGGGTAAGGTGTATTTAAGAATATGCTAGGGTAAGGTGCATTACATAACTACTATACATAAGTTTGGGAGTAGGCGTATTTAAAAACAAATATAAACATGTTAGAGTTAGGCGTATTTTAAAACATGTTAGGGCATGATGTATTTAAAATATATATAACGGTAAGGGGTACTTTATAACTACTATAAATAAGTTAGGTTTAGGCATGTTTAAAAACAACTATCTACGTGTTACGATTTGAGATTGGAGGGAGACTAAATAAAGACAATGAACAGAAAGGTGTGCAGAAGACATACTGGTCTAATTTCGATAGAATTCTGCAAACCACAAGCTCTGAAAGCTCTCACCATGTTTGCTTATATATTGGCTTTTCATTTATTATGTAAACTAACAACTCTCATATTCATTTCATAACTTGTCTCTCATATTCATTTCTGCGTTTGGAAATTTAAGAGAACTCTAAAGTAGAAACATTGAGAACATTGGGGGGGGGGGGTGAGGACAAATTTTGTAAGCAATACACAAACCATAGTGCATTTCCAATCGTTTTCATGGAATGGAAATTCTGTCTCACTTTACACGAAACAAAAAAGAAAAAGAGAAAGAGGCAGCATGTTTTGTAACATAATTATTGATAAAAGCGTTGTCATGACGATACACCAAGCATAGAACCAATACATTAATATATTTTAATTGTTGTTAACTGTTCTTGTGCTATAGTTCCATATAGTCCGTTGTGGGTCTTTGTTGTTCTTCATCGATTGCGCGAACTTTCATCTCTGTAAATTTAATGTAATAATAATATTAATAATAATAATAACCTGGAAGGGTACCCCAATAAAAGTAATAACTATCATAGGGACTGTTGAGAGATGAAAAATCGTAATAATCACGGTACCACCATGCACCATCCCAATAACGTGCTCTGTTGTTACCTTCAGAGCTAGAGTAACTAGTAACGTCATCGTTATCGTTGTCTCGTGTAGTGAACGGTTGGTCATCATGGTAGGTCAGCGAATCACCTGTTGAATAAATACAATAGTAGAAGAAAAGAAAGAAATTCAAAAATTAAATCATTGTATCGATTCAGTATACTTAGCAAAATGTTATTCAAATAATTAGATATTTCCTATTACATATGAGTTTGATTAACGTATGTTAAACTAAACTTCGTGTATTATCTATGATTATTAAAAACGAAAATATGTAGAAAGAGAAGTGGGAAGGGAAAGGGGTTATCAACTCTTTTGTATGGCTTGTTATGCTGTTGAACTATTGTTAATATTGTGTTAGTGTTTAGTTAATTCTGATTTTCTATATGTAACGAATTTTCTTTGATGATAACATCACCATAAGTCCTTTCTACATGGTCAAGGTATAATTACGCTACTTTCATCATACTATTCATAAGTACCACAAGAGTTTCCCGATCTGGTCGTTTGAAAATTAAAGGAAGTTCATTCATGTGTGCTCTTTTTTAATATGTTGTTTTGTGTTATCTATATCTTTTAACTTGTTTTTTATTGTTATCTATAAGTATTTAAAACTGGAAATAGAGGACAATTGTCATGAAGAACAGTTCTTTTTCAATGTAACATTAGAGGAGTTCCGGCTTTCCTTTACAAGAACTACTACGGTGTATTTGGTTTATTGTTGTCATGTAATAGTGTGGAATATATTTATTTTATTTTGTGAGCTCCCTTAGCCTACATTTAATCCGTCCAATACAATGAGATGACGTAGCTGTTCCAGGCCAGCAAGCATGTATCCATGTAGACTGGATGAGTCGTAAATTTTGTGATTTGTGATTGATTCTTTGGAGCTGGTTTGTTAATCGAACGATAATAATCTCATCATCGTTACTTTTATCTAGCGTGCTGGCGGTATAAATAAATGTGATATTATACAAATAATTAATGGTTATGAGTGCAATAGTGCAAATATTTCATGAGTTGAAAGATGGAATGTTCCATTCAACGAGGCGCAGCCGAGTTGAATGGAACAAATTACATCTTTCAACGAATGAAATATTTGCACTATTGCACGAATGGAAACCATTCATTATTTGTTTTATACAACACCTTCAAATTTGGATAACAGACAGGTTTCTCTGCTCTCTTACCATTGAAAAAAGTGCTATCCAAAAAGTATATTGCACGGTTCTATTTCATAGCGTGCAATAGAGCGGATTTTTGCATGCAATCGACGAGCAATTGACCAATCAAATGGCCGGAATATAATTAGGTGTTGTATAATATGTTTTACATCACTTTAAGTTACCAAAAGTTTGGTAGAAGTTGTAAATACATAAATCAATAAAGATCAACGTGAACGTATCTTTAATTTATTGAATTGTTAGCCTATCACTTAAACCAACTCCCGAGGGCAAGATCTGTTATCATACCCTCTAACACGAGCTACCCGGGATTCTAGCACAGTGAAATTAAACTAAATGCATATTTGAGTTTGTGCGCGACGTGCGTGTACATTTGCGTGAAGATATGCGTAGGGGTTACATAAACATCTTGCACTGTGATATTTACCTATTTTTTTGTCGTTACATTACATATTTGATTAAATTAACAATTACTGCTAGTATTCGGTCTATCTTGTCGAATATAAGTTACTAATCTTTGCACTATGTGTGTGCCTTATACAAAATATATAGAATAATTAGGTTATGTATAACATGGCGGGTTAATATGTTACTAACTGGAGTGTCTTTAATTTGAGTGTTCGTAGGTCCAAGGGTCCATCTATTTGGCCAGAGAATTCTTCCTAATAGATATATGCTCCTTACTTGGATCAACAAACTATTACCAAAGTAAGTAACCAGATTCTGCCATCGGGTTAATCACTTTATTTTCAACAGAGGCAAAACAGCTTGTATAAGCTAGTAGGTGATTGGCTAGTGAACTTCATACAAATAGTACTACATACTTCTTTATAGACACTTCGTCATAAAATAAACATGATATATGATGTCAAACTGACGAAACTAACAGGATAGGATTGATAATTTGGCAAATATTAACCTACCTGCATCTCCGTCAGAATAATTTCCAACATCTAGCCTGAAGTTATCGTTCTCGTCACTGATACGAAATAACTCGTATTTGGCGTAGTAAGGGGCACCGTAAAGGTTAACAAAGTCGATCCGGAGTTCATATTGTCTTTGGTTTGTCAAGCTATATATCTTTTCATTTCCGAGCCAGAAGTTCCGACTTTGATTACCAAAGCCAATCTTGTAGTCATCCCAATAAAGATAAAAGTCTTGTGAAGCATCAACGCGACGCTGGAATACCTAAAACAACCAACGTAAAGAGTCGGTTCTTAAGGAACATACATACATATTAATAGTCATTTGGAAGTGTTTTCCACCACCAATATTTTGATGCCATAACTATTGCCCGTTAATACAAAACTAAAAATAAAACATCAACCCTCATCCAAAGGAACAACCAATAGTTGAAGTTTTCTTAAGTTTATAAAAATAAATTCCTGATAGTACTAACACAACATAGAGAATACTTCCTTATAGGGAATGCGCTTACAGTGGCAATAAATTAGGCATTCAACTTTCTCCGTCTAATGAGTAGCCTATTCCCGTGTTCTACATACGGCAACGTTGTTTAAACTAGCTTACGGGTCTCAAATCGAACGTGGGTTGCAACATATTTTGGTGGAGTTTTCAGATATATGTAGATGGAGATTGATTATCTTCAAGTTATTATATGACATCTTATTCACAATCCAAGCTAGCTTCACGTATTTTGAGCGTCCGTTCTGAGGGATTGGGCTCTGGTGGGTCCTGGTTTGGTCCTCATGGATGACTTGTGTGTCGTCGGCCTGTAAAAACCTTGCGGATCACTGGTTTAAGAAAAACTGTCACACTTACCGTCCAGTCTCCCCCGTCAGACATGTTACAATAAACTTCAAACGGAGAGTCAGGCCATATTGTGGGTTTGATTTCATAGACACCACTTGTTCTCTCGCCATTGCTGTACAATTCTTTACAGTCAGAAGGGACTGTAGGCCTACACTGTGTGCCGTCTCCGCTATATCCTGGCGGACAGTAACATTGTAAGAGACCGTTCCTTTCTTCACAATCTGCGTTAGGATTGCATTGATAACTATCGTCACACGAAAGATGATTATCCGTACAAGAACACCTCTTGTCACAGTTTGGAGAGACGTAAATTCCTCCTTCCTGTAAAGTAGAAAATCGTTACATGCTTCATAAGTACCTTTAGGGATCTGAAAAGGTTTTTCAAGTAGTGATTTGATGAAATACTGCAAACACACAAGATATATCAGTTTTACTAACTAAACTGGCAAAACTGCGTATATGCAAAGCTGAAGAGGGTGTGGGTTGCAAGGGGTCGGAGGCAAATGCAAATCGATCCACTATCCCGTTTTTGAAAGCATCAATTAAATTGTTACACTGTTGGTATTAGATATCACAATCTGAAAGAAAATACTTACTTTTAACAACACACCTCTCTCTCCATCTGTTTCACTTTCCATGAAACATCCGCAGTCCTCTGTTCTAATGCAGTTATCATCGTTCATCAAAAATCCTTCAAGACAGACACACGAATGAGAACCTTTGCAGGAGGTATTGACACAACTATCAGGATCAGCACAGGTAGCCTCGCAAAGTTGACACTCATTGTAGATTTTATTTGTTGGACACCACTCGATGTAGTTATTTACATAACCTAACAGAATAAGAAAAAATACTTAAGAATTAGCTATTCATATTATGAACTTTGTAACGAAACATAATGAATTTTACTTAATAAAGGGTTAGAACTTCAAGCAGTGGTTTGGTGTTTGGTTGACAATTTCTATAAATTACGGAATATGTTCCGAGTCTAAGTTTTACTACTCCACAATGACACCACTTTGAAAAAAAAATATTAACACGCAAGAAGGAACTGCCACCTTTGAAGATCGTTCTAGCTTTTGCCAAAATACTAAGTCTAGCTTATGATGAAAAACATTTTCGTAAAATGAATAAGTTAGAGCGCCTGGTTCATCAATCCTAGCTGGATCTTCGTAAGAGACAAACTGAAACAAAGACAAATTAAGAACACTTTTAAACAAGACAGTTGGACAGGCAGTTGACATATTAGACAAAATACAATGCATAAAGCAAAAATAGACTGAAATGATGAGACGAAGATCAGGCTTAGGAGATGATATAGCTGCAGAGATAGGCTGTACAGAAGGATGTAACTATGGGAGTAAGTTAGTAAGTCCAGTTCAAATCAGCTTAACATAATACACAACAAAAACAGTGTAGTAGAAACAGTAAGAAAGGGCATAAGAAAGTAAACTAAAAAATAAATAAATAAAAGCTTGAATATTGATAAAGGTATCATCACACTATTTAATAGTGAAAATTTTAGTCAGCTTGAAATTTGTCATAACCTTCGAAATCCTGCATCCTTATTTCCTCATATATATCGAAGCTTCTATCGACCAGATAAGACTTATTTGGGACATGAATAAAGGTATCTGATTTTTTTTTTTTATATTCACCTACTGTTCTGTTGGTTATTTCTGCTTTGACGAGCTTGTAGTTGCTAAAGTCATCACTTATCCGGAATGTGTCATACGTCACATAAAAAGACGAACCATCTGTTGTCGTCAAGTCAATACGGAGTTGATATCTCTTTTGATTGGTTAAGTATGAAAGCTTCTTATTACCAATCCACAATTCGCTCGAAAGAAAACCAAATCCTAGCTGATAATCTTCCCAGCTGCGATTAAAATTTATCGTTCCGTCAAACCGACGTTGTATGATCTGCATAACAGAACACATAATTTGAACATAATTCATATGAGATTTGTTAACCACTACAGAAGCAATCCCGTTTGGAGATCTTAAGAAGCTGACCACCGGGGTGAAGAAGTATTTCATATAAAAATTATGATACATTATGGAAGGATCACAAATTAAACGAGTTCTAGCATGGTTAATAGTACAACTTTCTTTGTATTTTAGTAGGAAATGTATATGGTGATCAACTTAAAATGAATTTTATGAAAAAAAGTATAAAATAGTAAACACGATCATAAAATAATTTAAAGGATAAAGGGAACATGAGAGCTAACATTATAAAAATGTGCTCAATTAAGTGAAAGAAGCTGAATATCCGGCTGATGTTTGGCATCAACATTCATAATTCAATTTGAACTACGTACCGTCCATCCGCCATCATCTACGGTGTTATCACAGTAGACTTCGAAAGGTTCGGCATAGCCGTCTGGTTTAATGAGATAAACACCACTGGAACTTGTAGATGAACAACGATGCAGCACTTCGTGACAATCTCT
>JAIPMN010102109.1:0-12277 GCA_020650975.1 Apostichopus californicus | reverse complement strand
ACCTGAGTAGGGTATCTAAGCTTGAATAGAGTATATAAGCGTGAGTAGGGTATCTAAGCCTGAGTAGGGTATCTAAGCCTGAGCAGGGTATCTAAGCCTCAGTAGGGTATCTAAGCCACAGTAGGGTATCTAGGCCTGTGTAGGGTATCTACGCAAGAGTACTGGGAATCTAAACCTATCTAGGTTATCTAAGTGTGAGTAGGATATCCAAGGGTGAGTTGATTATCTAAGTTTGAGCAGGATATCTAACCGTGAGTAGGGTATCTAAGCCTGAAAAGTGTATATAAGCCAGAGTACTAGGTATCTAAGCCTATGAATATAAGCCTGAGTAGGGTATCTAAGCGTGAGTAGGGTATCTAAGCTTGAGTAGGGTATCTAAGCGTGAGTAGGGTATCTAAGCATAGTAGGGTATCTAAGCATGAGTAGGTTATATAAGCGTGAATAAGGTATCTCAGCTTGATAAGGGTATCTAAGCCTGAGTAGGGTACAGTATCTAAGATTGAGTAGGGTACAGTATCGAAGCCTGAGTAGGGTATCTAAGCCAGAGTACTGAGTGTCTATGCCTTTGAGGGTATCTAAGCTTGAGTAGGGTACATAAGCCTGAGGAGGGTATCTAATCATGAGAAGGGTATCTAAGCTTCAGTAGGTATCTAGGCCTGAGTAAGGTATCTATAAGCCTAATGAGTAGGGTATCTAAGCGTTATAGGGTATCTAGGCCTGATTTGGGTATCTAAGCCAGAGTACTGGGTATCTAAGCTTATGTAGGGTATCTGGGTGTGAGTAGGGTATCTGGGCCTGAGTAGGGTATCTAAGCAAGAGTACTGGGTATCTAAGCCTATGCAGGGTATCTAAGTGTGATATGTTATAACTGTTTTCCTTAGCCTTGTAATTTCAGATGTTATAGCAAGCAGATCGATGGAGATACTGGACATCACTTGGAGACGATGAAACAGGACAGAAGATGGATGAAGAAGCAGACCAACGACGGAAGAAGACTGAAGGGACCCCTGGTTAGGTTGGTTTTACAATGTGTTTGATATGTTTTAACTGTTATCCCTAGCCTTTTCCTTTCAGATGAAAGAGGATAGACCGATGGAGAAACTGGACGGCACTTTTAGACAGTGGAACAGGACAGAAGATGAATGAAGAAGCAGAACAACGATGGAAGAAGACTGACGGCACCCCTGGTTAGGTAGGTTTTACAATGTGTTTGATATGTTTTAACTGTTTTCCTTAGCCTTGTAATTTCAGATGTTATAGCAAGCAGATCGATAACGACGCTGGACGGTATTTGGAGATGGTGGAACAGGACAGAAGATGGATGAAGAAGAACAACGACAGACGGAGACTGACAGGTCTCCTGGATAGGTGCGTTTTACAATGTGTTTGATATGTTTGAACTGTTTTCCTTGGCCATTTTATTTCAGATATGATAGCAGGCAGATGAATGAAGACGCTGGACGGCACTTGGAGATGGTGGAACAGGACAAAAGTTGGACGAAGAAGCAGAAAAACGATGGAAGAAGTCTGACAGGAACCCCTGGATAGGTGCGTTTTACAAAGTGTTTGATTTGTTGTAACTGCTTTCTTTAGCTTTTTCCTTTCAGATATGACTGAGGGCAGACCGATGGAGAAGCTGGACGGCACTTGGAGACGATGGAACAGGACAGAAGATGGATTAAGAAGAACAACGACAGAAGAAGACTGACAGGTCCCCTGGATAGGTGCGTTTTACAATGTGTTTGATATGTCTTAACTGTTTTCCTTAGCCTTTTAATTTCAGATGTGATAGCAGGAAGAATAATGAAGACGCTGGACGGCACTTGGAGATGGTGGAACAGGAGAGAAGATGAATAAAGAAGCAGACCTACGACGGAAGAAGACTGACGGGACCCCTAGATAGGTGTGTTTTATAATGTTTGGTATGTTTTAACTATTTTCGTTTGCCTTTTCCTTTCAGATATCACAGAGGGCAGACCGATGGAGAAGCTGGACGGCACTTGAAGACGATGGAACAGGACAGAAGATGAATGAAGAAGCAGAACAACGACTGAAGAAGACTGACAGGACCCCTGGATAGGTGCGTTTAACAATGTGATGTATATGTTTTAATTGTTTTCTTTAGTATCTTTATTTCAGATGTGATAAATGGCAGATCGATAGAGACGCTGGACGGCACTTGAGACGGTTGAACAGGACAGAAGATGTATGAAGAAGCAGAACAACGACGGAGGAAGACTGACGGGACCCATAGATAGGTGCGTTTTACAATGATTAATATGTTTTAACTGTTTTCCCTAGCCTTTTCCTTTCAGATGTGATAACAGGCAGATCGATGGAGCCCTTAACGGCACTTGGAGACGGTCGAACAGGACAGAAGATGGATGAAAAAGCAGAACAACGATGGAAGAAAAACTGACAGGACCCCTGGATAGGTGCGTTTAACAATGTATTTGATAGGTTTTAACGGTTTTCCTTAGCCTTTTTATTTCAGATATGATAGCAGGCAGATCAAAGGAGACGCTGGACGGCACTTGAGACTGTGGAACAGGGCAGAAGATGGATAAAGAAGCATAACAATGACGGAAGAAGAATGACGGGACCCCTGGATGGGTGCTTTTTACAATGATTGATATGTTTTGACTGTTTTCCCTAGCCTTTTCCTTTCAGATGTGATAGCGAGCAGACCGATGGAGAAGCTGGACGTCACTTGGAGACGGTGGAACAGGACAGAAGATGAATGAAGAGGCAGAACAACGACGGAAGAAGACTGACAGGACCCCTGGATAGGTGCGTTTTACAATGTGTTTGATATGTTTTAATTGTTTTCCTTAGCCTCTTTATTTCAGATATGATAGATGGCAGATCGATGAAGTCGCTGGACGGTACTTGGAGACGGTCAAACAGAAGATAAATGAAGAAGCAGAAAAACGATGGAAGAAGTCTGACAGGAACCCTGGATAGGTGCATTTTACAAAGTGTTTGATTTGTTGTAACTGTTTCTTTAGCCTTTTTATTTCAGATGTGATAGATGGCAGATCGATGGAGACGCTGGACATCACTGGAAGACGGTGGAACAGGACAGAAGAGGAATGAAGAGGCAGACCAAGGACGGAGGTGCGTTTTACAATGTGTTTCATATATTTTCCTTAGCCATTTAGTTTCAGATGTGATAGCAGGCAGATGAATGGAGACGCTTGACGGCACTTGGAGATTGTGGAACAGGACAGAAGATGGATGAAGAACAACAACAACGATAGAAGAAGACTGACAGGACCCCTAGATAGGTGCGTTTAAAAATGTGTTTGATATGTTTTAACTTTTTTCTTTAGACTTTTTATTTCAGATGTGATAGATGGCAGATCAATGGAGACGCTGGACATCACGGGAAGACGGTGGAACAGGACGGAAGATGAATGAAGAAGCAGACCAACGACGGAGGAAGACTGACGGGACCCCTAGATAGGTTCGTTTTACAATGATTGATATGTTTTAACTGTTTTCCCTAGCCTTTTTCCTTTCAGATGTGATAGCGGGCAGATCGATGGAAAAGCTGGACGGTACTTGGAGACGGTGGAACAGGACAGAAGATGAATGAAGAAGCAGATCAACGACGGAAGAAGACTTACTGGACCCCTGGATAGGTGCGTTTAACAATGTGTTTGATATGTTTTAATTGTTTTCATTAGTATTTTTATTTCAGATGTGATAGATGGCAGATCGATAGAGACGCTGGACGGCACTTGAGACGGTTGAACAGGACAGAAGATGGATGAAGCAGCAGAACAACGACGGAGGAAGACTGACGGGACCCCACGATAGGTGCGTTTTACAATGTTTGGTATGTTTTGACTGTTTTCCCTAGCCTTTTCCTTTCAGATGCGATAGCAGGCAGGTCGATGGAGACGATGGACGGCACTTGGAGACGGTCGAACAGGACAGAAGATGGATGAAAAAGCAAAACAACGACGGAGGAAGACTAACAGGACCCCTGGATAGGTGCGTTTTACAATGTGTTTGATATGTTTTAACTGTTTTCCTTAGCTTTGTTATTTCAGATGTGATAGCAGGCAGATCGATGAAGACGCTGGAAGGTACTTGGAGACGGTCGAACAGAACAGAAGATAAATGAAGAAGCAGAACATTGTCGGAAGAAGTCTGACAGGAACACTGCATAGGTGCGTTTTACAAAGTGTTTGATTTGTTGTAACTGTTTTCTTTAGCCTTTTTAACTCAGATGTGATATATGGCAGATCGATGGAGACGTTGGACATCACTGTAGGACGGTGACACAGGACGGAAGATGAACGAAGAAGCAGATCAACGTCGGAAGAAGAATGACGGGACCCCTAGATAGGTGCGTTTTACAATGTTTGATATGTTTTAACTGTTTCGTTTGCCTTTTCCTTTCAGATATGACAAAGGGCAGACCGATGGAGAAGCTGGACGGCACTTGGAGACGGTGGAACAGGACAGAAGATGAATGAAGAAGAAGAACAACGACAGAAGAAGACTGACATGACCCCTGGATAGGTGCGTTTTATGATGTGTTTGATATGTTTTAACTGTTTTCCCTAGCCTTGTAATTTCAGATGTTACAGCAAGTAGATCGATAACGACGCTGGACGGCACTTGGAGATGGTGGAACAGGAACGAAGATGGATGAAGAAAAACCAACGACCGAAGAAGACTGACAGGACCCCTGGATAGGTGCGTTTTACAATGTGTTTCATATATTTTAACTGTTTTCCTTAGCCATTTAATTTCAGATGTGATAGCAGGCAGATGGATGGAGACGCTTGACGACACTTGGAGATTGTTGAACAGGACAGAAGATGGATGAAGAAGAACAACAACGATGGGAGAAGACTGACAGGACCCCTGGATAAATGCGTTTTACAATGTGTTTCATATGTTTGAACCGTTTTCCTTTGCCTTGTTATTTCAGATGTGATAGCAGGCAGATCGACGGAGACGCTAGACATCACTGGGAGACGGTGGAACAGGGCAGAAGATGAATGAAGAAGCAGAACAACGACGAAGAAGAATGACGGGACCCCTGGATAGGTGCGTTTTACAATGATTGATATGTTTCAACTGTTTTTCTTAGCCTTTTTATTTCAGATGTGATAGATAGCAGATCGAAGGACACGCTGGGCGGCACTTGGAGACGGTGGAAGATAGCAGAAGATGGATGAAGAAGCAGAATAACGACGGAAGAAGAATGACGGGACCCCTGGATAGGTGCGTTTTACAATGATTGATATGTTTTAACTGTTTTCCTAAGTATTTTCCTTTCAGATGTGTTAGCGGGCAGACCAATGGAGAAGCTGCACGGCACTTGGAGACGGTGGAACAGGACAGAAGATGAATGAAGAGGCAGAATAACGACTAAAGAAGACTGACAGGAACCCTAGATAGGTGCGTTTTACAATGTGTTTGATATGTTTTAACTGTTTTCCGTAGCTTTGTTATTTCAGATGTGATAGCAGGCAGATCGATGAAGACGCTGGACGGCACTTGGAGACGGTAGAACAGGACAGAAGATGGATGACGAAGCAGATCAACGTCGGAAGAAGAATGACGGGACCCCTAGATAGGTGCGTTTTACAATGTGTTTGATATGTTTTAACTGTTTCCTTAGCCTTTTAGTTTCAGATTTGACAAAGGGCAGACCGACGGAGAAGCTGAACGGCACTTGGAGACGGTGGAACAGGACAGAAGATGAATGATGAAGCAGAACAACGACGGAAGAAGACTGACAGGACCCCTGGATAGGTGCGTTTTACAATGTGTTTGTTTTGTTTTAACTGTTTTCCCTAGCCTTTTTCTTTCAGATATGACAGAGGGCAGACCGATGGAGAAGCTGGACGGCACTTGGAGACGGTCGAACAGGGCAGAAGATAAATGAAGAAGCAGAACAACGATGGAAGAAGACTGACAGGACCCCTGGAGAGGCGCGTTTTACAATGTGTTTGATATGTTTTAACTGTTTTCTTTAGCCTTTTTATTTCAGATGTGCTAGGTGACAGATCGATGGAGACGCTGGTGGCACTTGGAGACGGTGGAACAGAACAGATTATGGATGAAGAAGCAGAACATTGTCGGAAGAAGAATAATGGGACCCCTGGTCAGGTGCGTTTTACAATGTGTTTGATATATTTGAACTGTTTTCCTTAGCTTTGTAATTTCAGATGGCATAGCAAGCAACGACGGAAGAAGAATGACAGGACCCCTAGATAGGTGCGTTTTACAATGTGTTTTTATGTTTTAACTGTTTTCCCTTGCCTTTTACTTTCAGATATGACAGAGGGCAGACCGATGGAGAAGCTGGACGGCACTTGAAGACGATGGAACAGGACAGAAGATGAAAGAAGAAGCAGAACATCGACGGAAGAAGTCTGACGGGACCCCTGGATAGGTGGACTTTCCACAATGTGTTTGATATGTTTTAACTGTTTTCCCTTACCTTGTTCTTTCAGATATGACAGCAGGCAGATTGATGGAGAAGCTGGATGGCACTTGGAGACGGTGGAACAGGACAGAAGATGAATGAAGAAGCAGAAGACTGACGGGACCCCTGAATAAGTGGGTTACACAATGTGTTTGATATGTTTTAACTGTTTTCTTTTGCTTTGTGCTTTCAGATCTGAAAGAGGAATGAGATGGATGAATAAGCGGGAGGACTATGACTCTTGAGGACGCCCTAAGAAGACAGACAGGGGATCCCGGGTGGGTGGGTGAATTTTGTTATATATTTGATATGTTTTAACCGTTTGTCTTATCCTTTTTCTTACAGATTTAATAGCAGGCAGATGGATAAAGACACTGGATGGTACTTCTAGACGGTGGATGAGGACAGAAGATCAATCAAGAAACAGACAACGACGAAAGAAGACAGACGGGACCCCTGGATGTTGTCTTGTGGCAGCAAAAGGGTGGATTAACACCTTTACACTGCTATATCTTCTGGGTTGCTAGGCAACTATCTTGTTCGTCCTGGAAATTAGCCCTCACAGGTAGTTCGGTCTGTGCTGTATATATTTTAGAAAGAAAGGAGGTTTGTGAGGGGTATAAGGAGTTTTCTATGAGTATCTGAGGAAGGCAGTTGCAAAAGAGGAGAAATATAGTTTTAATGACTGGATAGTTTGTTTTAAACCTGGATTCACATAGTAAAAGTTACTGTAGTCCTTATTATTTTACGGAAGGCGTGTTATTCAACTGACAGTCTGGGACACTATTTGTTATAAAGGGATATTTTACTATAAAGGATATTCCGGGACACTATTTGTTACAAAGGATATTGATTTTCTTAAAGGATATTCCAGGACACTATTTGTTATAAAGGACATTATTTTACTGTAAAGGATATCTTGGGACACTATTTCTTATATATTAAAGGATACTATTTTTTGGGAGACATTCATGATACCTTTTATTGTATTATGTTCAACTATACTGATGTCGTGGGAGATCTGATGTCGTGGAAGATCTGATTTCGTTGAATACTTGATGTCACCAGCCGGCCAACCAACCAGAATCAACTTTTAAATTAAGTGTATTTACTTTAACTTTTGGATGCGCACCTCACGACTGTAAGTTATTTATTTCATTCTTTGACTGGGCCCAGATCAGCCGTTTATTGCTTGTTATTGATAATTATAATATCTTTTGATCCAATCCAGTTGAGTTTTCCTTTTTTGTATGTCTTGCTCTGTGTTTGGTCTTCACACTAAACCCAGAGTTCTCTGATCAAAAACAAACATTTATTTTCAGTGGCTTACAACCTTACATGTACAGTGAAGTTATCATTGGCTTTGTAGGACCTAAGTTTTGTTTTATTTGAGTACCAGTGTAGCTTGTGGGGTACAAAACATATATATGATACCAATATACCTTAATGCAGGGGTTGGCAACCATTTTGAATGAATGGGCCAGATATAAGGAGTGAACAATTGACTGGGCCGCACCTAACCAACGACCTGCTGTTGATTTCAAAACTTTGATTCCGAGAACTTTCAAGCAATAGGTTTGTGTACTTAATCTGTTTATATGAGCACCAGTGTAGCTTGTGGGTTACATTACTTAAATGTGATACAAATATATTCTGTAAATTTTGAATGCCTGTGCAGTCATTTAGAGCGTCTGCCCTGTAGATGGTGGTAGACCTCTGCTTGTATTACATACGCCTCTATTTCACACAGAGATTATGTTTCACACATGTATGACACAGTGTGATACTACAATGAGTTCCTGTGTCAAAATTTGTCGGACAGTGACCATCAGTGTACCACAAGTGGTGTTGCTGAGCCTCTGTCCTAAAACGGTATGCAATGCTAGTATGGGTGTGTATTTACACTCCACTTTTTAACCCCACATATAAACTAAAAAAAGTTATTAGTGAATATATACAGTATAGAACATTTGTAACCGTATATGAATATGATGGTCATGGATGACGCAACCTCTCTCTCTTCGATGAATAGGCCTAATCAGAGAGAAATTCATGTTTTTGATAATTTGAGGGCACTCTATAACCATTGCACCACGACTATATATCTAAGTTTGATCGTCAACATATAAATAAATACAGTGCTTGATATAGCGCTATTCCAAATATGATCATATATCGCTTAACAACAAAAGAAAACAACAACACATTGTCAAATACATGGCAGAAAATGAATACACAGTACAAATACACACATTAATTGCGAAATTATTTTTCTCTACTGAACAACATATTGTTCAAATCGGACAGTAGTGGGGGGGGGGGGGCATATCCCCTCAGCCTGGTTTTGTGAGAAACATTTCATAATTTAGAAGTGCCCGCGCCTATAGGCGTATACCCGGGTATACCCGAGTCACTTAACCTGGGGGCATTTGGATATTGTGCCCCCACCCTTGAGAAAGTTGGGGACGTGTCCCCCTGCCCCCATCATTGAAGCCCCTGATCTTTAGGACCGGAGCACGTACTGCACTGGTTGATAAGAAGCTATAAACATTGTAAAAAATACAGAAATAAGTACTTACAAGTACCATCATCTACGATTCAACGACACGTATATAAACGTGCTTGCAATGTATGGAAACATATGGTGGAGAAGCGGTACAAGCTGCATGCCATTACAAGTATGAATTTGAAGAAAGACGGTCGTGTTATATTAGAAACAATATAAAACTAACGGATCATCAACATCTAAAGATTAGTCCTGTGGTAACTTTCTTTTGGACTGTCACCAAAGATATTAATAAAAGTGACGTCACTATAGCATTTCAGATGATCCTGGGAGGGGCTCATGGCCCTTGCTACCTCTTCTGAAACTTTTAAATTATATATAGCTACAAACGAAAAATTACTCAAAAATATCTAAAAATATAGTGGGAAAATGCGTCCAATCACCCCTTCAGTAGTTTCCTTGAGGCTTTACTTTGACCTATTTTTCTTGTGGCATGGTAGAAATGTTGTTACATATCTTGTCTCCCCAGCCCTCTTCCGAAAAAGGCTGCATCATCCTCACTGACTATGTTTGTTTCGGATACCACATGAAAAACAGTGCAGAGAAAAGTCTAAAAATAATGAGAATGCAAAATGCATTGAGGTTTCGATGACTTCAATGCACTAGACTTCTGCTTGTTAGTATAACCAGAACGAGATGTTACAATAGCACTATGGCATGATAAACACAGGTCAGTCTACTATACGTGGCTATGCACACCTCCACCAAACACAATAGGGGTATTGTACTCAATGTTATGAATCCACACCAAGTATTAGAGGTATCCATGATTTACATCTCAATATGGCAAATCCATATACCATGTATGAATAGTATTCATGATTTCTACCATGAGATATCATGTTTTGAAGGTTTTCAGGCCTCGACAAAATATTTTTAAAAGTACTCGCTATTTGGCGACCGTGGCTAAACATCTACTTGCCAAATTCCACTCGCCAGTAGGCCTTTGATTGTTGTTAAACTCTCCAAAGTACAGATCTGCAACATCAATACTTTCTACGAACAAAGGTTAGGCAGATACATGGTGATACGTAATTGCGCATTGGAAAATCATGTTTCTTTGCAGTATCAAATTTAAACTTTTTCCACCAAAAGTAAGTGTTGACCAAAGTAAAACATGTCGCAGAATCATAAATAAGCAGCTAGGCCTACTGCAATGTCTTAAACAATTAAACATAGAACGTCTGTAAAAACACCTACGAAGATAGCTTGGCTTCTGTTACATTATGGCTCCTATATTACTAGGTATAAACTAGATACAGTAGATAGATGTGCGCGAGTCCTAAGCCTACGCAATACCTTACTGCTACGTTGAACCGCTACTCGATTAGCGCGACTTCGTACATTTGACCCATTATTTGTCTTGTCTTTTAGCTGCAGATTGATGCGCGAAAAATATCGCTATTACTCCATTACACTGCCTAAATCAAAGCGATCTTTTACGCAATGAAAATACGAGGTTGTAAGAGCATCTATCTTCCAAAAATCCTAGCACAAACAACAACAAACTTGTCTCAAATTTGTCTATACTTTGCGAATTATGACTGATATCCAGTAGGAAAATGCCTTAAGAAATAATGAGATGTTTTGCCATCTTAAGTGTATTGGTATTCTGACTGGTATTCTTCACGTTGTTGTGTTGACTAACCCTATTCTACCCAACCGTTGCTAACATAGACAACATAAAATTGCTCACAGGCCTAGCCAGGTTTGTTTAAGTTGTCCAATAATCATAAACGTGACGAAAGTCGAACGTTACTTTTAAGGCCTAGATATGCTGAAACTGGTGGAAGAGACTACACAAATTTCTAACTAGACGCTGCCTAGTCACAACGAAACCACATCCAACCTGAAATAAATACGACGGAAAACGTCCAATAGAACCGCTGTACTACAAAGTACACCTTTTTGCACGCAAAGTAAGGCTTTCGAGCGGCACTTTGAAGCCAATGCAAATATGTTCGAGTTTTCAGTTTTGAGTTTTAGATTCTACGGATGCCCATAAGCTAATTTCCAATTGCCAATAGCCTCCTATTCGTATGAGGCGTAAGGAACATGTTATCTCATAGGCTGGTTTGTGGGAGATACGGTAGCGTATAAAACAAGATTTCCACAATGTGGAAATCTTGTACTGAACGTGTACCAACTACATACTAAATATGAGATTCGTCCAACCTTCCCTTCTTGAGTTATCTTGTTTACAAGGTTTTCACAATTTGACCCCTAGTTACCCCAAATGGACTTGGATCTCTACCAAACACAATAGGGATCTTGACCTCAATGTGGTACTCCTTCACACGATATACGAGATTGATCCAAGCTTTTTGTCTTGAGATATCGTGTTTAGAAGGTTTACACAATTTGGCCCCTGGTGACCCCAAATGAACTGTGACCTCTACAATAAACAATGGGCTTTTGCTCCTTAATGTGGTACTCCAACTTACGAAATATGAGATTGGTCCAAGCTTACCTCCTTTAGATATCGTGTTTACGAGGTTTTGACTATTTGGCCCCTGGTGACTCACAAAGGACCTTTGACCTCCCCACAAAACAATAGAGTTCTTCTACTCAATGTGGTACTCATAAACATCAAATATTAGATTGGTCCAAGCTTCCCTTCTTGGGGTATCGTGTTTACAAGCGAGTCGTCACACACACGCACACACACACACATACACGCACCCACCCATCCGCCTGCATGACTACAAAGGTTACGATTTCATCGAAACCAATAATAGGGCTGCCGTTCAATTGACAACTAAAACCTAGACAATACGCATAGATTTTGAAACTAAAAAAACTCGCAAGGATTTGATTTACAACTAACTATTTGGCATCAGAAACGTTCCATGTCTCTAGAGTAGTGTGAGTTCCATATTGACAATAATAATATTTAATTGGTTACGATGGAAATTTAGCAAATTGTTTTAAACATTTCCGAAACAGTGTTGTGTCTAGCTGCTGGTATTAAATGGACTAAAATGAGGAAATTACTTCGACCGTCTCACATCACTGTTGGGGTTATCATAGAGCTGCCATCAGATCAATGTGATGTCATAGTGCCTTGGTTATGCGAAAATGAAAACCGATACCAGTGTGTCATGCAACTGTAAAACCCATTTACAAAATGTAAAAACTAAAGAAAACCCTTAACAATTATAGCATGTTTGGCTCCATGATATCATATTTAGACTAGCTGAAATGTTTATATTTTTGTGTAAAGAAACTTTAAAAACTTTCTTCTTCTTCTCTCTCTA
>JAIPMN010102066.1:1541-14065 GCA_020650975.1 Apostichopus californicus | reverse complement strand
TTACGACACACACTTATATCTATTAGGTAAGCATATTTCACATATTACAAGCAGCACGTGTAATTGACAACGTTGATCTGAAATGTACCTGATATATTTAGTTATAATTAGTTAATAATATATAATTAGTTATTCGACGTGCTATGAAGTACTGCTATCATTATAATATAGGTTATAAAATATGGGTTCTTGAAAAAAAATATCGTAATCATATTGTCTTGGATTGAGAGCTATGCATAAACTTTGATCGACTTTTTTAGATATTCAGGATCACTTGCTTCATTTATGTCGTATTATTTTTAAACGAGAAATATTCTTCAAAATATAAAACAAAACTGTTAGCAAACTGCTTATCTACTAAAAAGCCTGTGTAAGAGAATGTGTAAAAGTAAGTTGGCCTGACGTTTCGATCCTAGCAGGATCTTCTTCAAAGAGATATCTTTGTGTTCATCATGCTCATTAACTTGTCTGTATTCTGTGCGTGTATTTGTCCCTTCTGTTACTGTTACTTGTTATTGAGTCTCTGAAGAAGATTCTGCTAGGATCGAAACGTCAGGCCAACTTACTTTTACACAAGTAATATACTTGCGTTTATGCACATAAAAAACTCCCTTCATATCACTTAAACTTCGCTCAAGTGATTATAGGAGTTCAATTGTTGGTATAGAATACATAACAGATCGAATAAACACCAAAACACGAAAGAGGAAGAAAGTAAATTCCATTAGCATTTGTATTAGGTAAGGCAAGATCAAGCTAACACATTTGGTCTAACGAATGATTTCCTTTAATTGAAACCTACCAGATGCTATAAAGCCATAGAAAGGACACAGTAACATTGAAATGAACGAGAAAATTAAAGCTCTCTGAAAGCAACTACTGAATTAGGTGACCACATATGACAAACCAGATCCAAATCAAAATTCTGTTAACTTACCAGCGATTTTTAATATCCTAAAAATGCTCGTTGTCGTTGCAAATATATTGTCTTCCACCGCACATACGATATTGTCTTTTCTTCCAACAGGTATATAGCGAATTGAGTATGTAGTATACATATAATTATAGGTTCGATTCACGTTTAGAGTGGCATTTGGTTGGTGGAAACCACTGATTGACTTGAACCCGGAAGTACTGCTGATTCTCCAAAGAAGTCTATCATAATCCGTTATTCCCATAATGATTGCAGTGCAAGTAACATTAACATATGTATTGTTAGAAACGATTACTTCTGCACCGACATCTGTCCCGTTTACTATTCGAATGGATTGGATAGTTATTCCTGTCAGATTATTAAGTAGAAAAAAGGGAAACATGGACTACATTTCTTGAGACGCGAAAGTACTAAAAGTACTCCGTGTGATGGTTATTTAAAGTTTGCAAAATGTCTAGATTATTTTTAACAAAATAGCTGCATCACTAGACTATGTTTTTAAAGTACGCCAGAGACGTTAGTCTTGAATCTGTAATTGTCTATTATTAAAGGTTTATGTGAAAAGCTAAAAGAAATTGGGACAAAAATAAATAATTGAAATCACCAGCTGCTTTTAGGAAGCTCCGGTTTGTTAACGCATAAACTGTATTTATCGCTTGTGAAAAAATCCCAGTAGTGTTATTATTTCCAATAAAGAAGGATTTATAATTGAACACTATTTGATCATAATACCAAAAACTGTTTTTATAAGATAAGGGTGGTAGTATAGTCTACCTGACGTGCTTGATCAGAGCACCCTTCGATGTCTTTATGTTATATCTTTGATCACGTGGTGCATAAAGTGTAGCTTTATTTTTTTCATCAAGATCAGCTGACTTTAAATTGTGCTATCTCCTTCTTTATATACCATTCTTACTTTAAGAAAGTGGTAATCATTATAGACTTAATTAATTTCTGTGAAGAAAAGTTAAATGTTTCTCTTTTAGTTGTAAAGATTTCCACGATTTGACGTGCTCCAGAACATTTGTGACGTATATTTGAACACACTTGACTAAACTAATGTTGAAAAAATTGAACGAATTATTCATTATGTTTTATACAAAGCATATGGTAAATTAGACAAATTAAATGCGTATATTTTATCAACGATTTGTATGTTGCCATTCAAAAAATGTGTATGTCTGTTACCATACATGTATATTATTGCGATGTTTCAAGCTCAACTTTAGGAATATGAATAGAATTCGTTCATTAATAGCTCTGTTATTATTTCATTTAGACTAGTAATTCAATCATTATATATACAGAAGGACCAGGCAACAATCTAAAACATAATGTGACATTAAAATAGAAGAAACCTATGGCCACATGCATGGAGATTTATATATTAAAAACATAATAAAGTACAAGAAAACCAACGTTCCATTGAAATACCACAAAGCAATAAATATAACTTACCAAAGGTCTTTATAGTCCTTTTAGTATTTGTTTCAAATGTTTTGTATCTGACTCTACATGAGATGGTTTCCCTCTCTTCCATCGGAATATGGAGGATTGAGAATGATGCAACAGTTGTAGAAGAAGAACTATTATGATGAGGCATAAGGCTAGCACATGAGTCAGTGAAAGCACACTGTTTTAGTATATTACGATCTGTAATCCTGATTATCCAATTAAGTCCGTCATAATCAGTAAATCCACTTATGACTGATTTGCAGGTAACCTTAATCTGGGTGTTCCTGGCCACAAGTGTATCACCATTCGCATCAAGTCCGTTGATCTTTACTTCTATTGGTTGAATATTTATTTCTGTGTTTAGGTAAAATATGAGAAAACGATTGATGCAACGTAAAATCGTTTGCCCCAGGCAAAGGTATTTTTCTATCATCTGCACATCATTATTTGAATACATCATAATTCCAACGTTTTATAACTTGCTTTTTTAACAGATAATTTAATATCTAGGAGAAGAAAAGATTCAAATTACTTCGCAACTACAAAGTTAGAGCCGATACACAACCGCACATTATCTAGATATTTTCTATGTTTTAAAGTAAACCACCTTCATTCCTACTGATACATGACGATACTCTTACCTATTGGATAAAATGCGTTTAAAGTACGACATGCAATGAGTATTAAAATAGCATGACTGAATAAAAACCTGCAATCTCCAAGAGATAACTTCTTTTCACTTTTCCAGCTTCAATTGAGCACTTATACTTCCCTCTATGTTGATCGTTGATGGTTGCGATCCAAAGAGAATTGTTCTCCCATATCTTTATAGTTTGGTCAAAAGCTGTTTTATTGGATATTGTCTCGTCATTATGCTTCCAAATAAACTTTTTCGATGCCTCGCGCCCACACTGTAATGTCACTGAGCTATTAATTATTCCCACCATAGTAGCAGCAAGACATCCTTCAAGAAAACAATAAAATACTGTTATCAAAATAACAATATCCACAGGCGAACTTACCCTCATTTTGCAGTTTTTTATGAACAGTTTCAAATGAAATGTTTGTTTAATATTATAGACAAAACTTGCTAAAGCTAGTTTTCAGTTCGTGTTACTTCGTTCCTGCTTAAATCGATGAAAATATTAATATTGCAAATCATTTTTGAAAATCATTGTCACGCGTTGTTTAGTTTTTCGAAACAATCAGTTGTTCGAAAACACGTTCATTCTACTCAACAGATAACAAAATAATAAGCTAGAATTGTTTTTGCCTTGTCTACGCCGGATAGCTTTGTGAATTACGATTACTTTCACTTTTTTAAGATGACATACTCCATAAAGAGTATATATTAATCCGCCTGAGTGTTCCCCACCAGGAAAATTACCGAAAAGCAACAGGAGAACATCTTTTTTGATATGTTATCAAATAAAATATGTTTGTTCTTAATTGCTTCGATGTCTGAATACACAAATGGAAATACATGTGGTGCAAAAATGGAGTCAATTAGACCACTTAAAGCCTCCCAGGAGTAGCGTATGACAATTGTTTACTACTGTGTAGAGAGGTTTGTTTACAAGTGACGAAATCCTCAGACTCTCATAGTGAAAAGATCTTCATAGTCATTGTACGGAAACTTGACATTTCTATGAATGGCCAACGTGTCAGCTTTCCAGTGATGGGTAGGGTTTAGCTATTGAAAATGTTTTAGGACTTGAAGACCACATTACTTTGACGATTTAGTCTCTAAGTCAATGGGGCAATTATATGGAGTATGCTACCCTATACAGTACAGTACCTTTTTATGATTTAGTGTGTTAATCTATGGGGTAATTATATGTAGTATGCCACCCTATACAGTATCATTTTATGATTTAATGTGTTAATCAATGGGGCAATTATATGGAGTATGCTATCCTATACAATACCTTTTTATTATTTAGTGTGTTAGTCAATGGGGCAATTATATAGAGTATGCATAGGCGTAGGAGCCCGATTTGATTGGGGGGGGGGGGTGTAACGACTTGCCCGAAAAATATAACCATGCATATCATATAGGCATGCATTGGTTATTAAATCGCACACCAATAACATACAATCATTTGCCGTGTTATTACCCTTCCATATTGGTTAAAATTATTGGGGAAGTCGTTACAATAATATAATAATAATATCAGTTTAACCATTGAAAAACACAACATTCCAAATTATTATTTTCTCAGTAGGTGACCGAAAAATTCTCAGCATATTGCCCGAATTTTCACAAAAAAATTGGGGGGGGGGGGCTGCAGCCTTTTTATGATATAGTTTGTTAGTCAATGGGCAATCATATTGAGTAGGCTGCCCTATACAATACCTTTTTATGATTAATTGTGTTAGTCAACGGGGTATTTATATGGAGTATATGCTACCTTGGACGTTTTCTTTTCCTATCGTTGTGATCATCATCAATTCATTTCTGTGAGCCCTGTGAGACAATGAAAATATCTGAAGTAAGCACCTGATACAGTTGGCATATCTCTCGCAAAAGCAACATATTGACGGGCTTTTGCTATTTTATGTTGTGTTATGTGATTAAATAAACTATTAAATAATGTTAACAGTGTGTTTAAAGCGTAACTTGCCAATTTAGGCGTGGTCGTCATGAAGGCTGCTTTCAGAATATTTTATGTTAGCTATCAGCAGCATTTTGTTCAACGAACACCGGAAAAAAATCTGCAGCGTTCGCTTGTGTTTAGCTGTTGCATATTTATTTGCAATGCCATAATTTCAGGCAGTAGAAAAATTGATATAGGGTCGAACCGGTTTCAACTGATGTTCAGCTTGTAATATTTACTAGTGTTTCGTTGCACCCACCTTCATGTTAAAGGAGAAGTAAACCCTAGCCTTTTCTGCGTAGAGAATACCGTTTTGCAGTACGCTTTTTTCGACAGAAGCAACACGAATGTTTGCAAACAATTCTTTCAACCTTAAAAATCGATTTAATTGTTACCCATGGCATTTGCAATTTTTGTTTTAATTCCGACTTTTCGTGAAGTAAGAGAGTCACATATCGCATTTCAACAGAAAAAGTGTTGTCAATTCCAACAATAATTAGAATTGCACAACAAAATGAAAGTAATATGAATGTGTTAGATGAAATGGATTGTTTTTCATTTTTAAAGGGTGCTAACAGGATGTCACGGATGTTTTGTAGAGGGCAGTCGTTAAGGCCGTAAAGACTAGGACAGAGCGTATATGAGTTTCAATCTGCAATACAATTTTAAACACCAATAAAATTAATAACAGTTCGATAGATTTTTCTATATAATCTATGGAGTGTTTACATCTATTTCGTATATACTGCATATGGTTTCTTGTTTCATTCAGCCTCGTCTTCACTCGGTCTCAATTTCATTTCTCCTTTTGGTTTTTTCTGGCGATTATGTACAAAAAATGTTCTCATTTTGCTTCTATCATGTCTCTATATGAGCGTTGGCTTTCGGCCTTTCACGTTCTCTTTCTTTCTCGTTCCAGTTTTACCCCCCCCCCCTCCCCCTCCACCCTTGCCTCTATTGCCATGGTACTTTTTAAGAGAAGTCACCCGGGAAAGAACCTGGGCACGAAAAATCAACAACCGAACGACTGATCCGCTGTCAACCCCAGTCTCCTTTCATCGAGACTGTGACTGTGTAATCATCGTCAGGTGTGTATTACGATTACCCTCGAAGTGGAACAGATTCTACACATGATCTTAGCCAAAAGGCCGAGAAGCGATGGTTATGCTTGTGTTTGGTTCAATCCTGAGATAGAAAGGAAAGAGCACGTGACTATGTGGTACTACTTATTCCCCTGATGCCGAGTTCCGATACTATGTTAACAATACATTATAACGCAATGCGTAAGGATGCACAAAACCATGGCTAAATAATTAGCACCCAATTAACTGAACACGCAAAGCAATCAATAAAATATTTGAGAGGGTTACCCCACAGCGTGTTGTGACACAATAGAAAAAAAAAATTCTTCGATTGTAGATGTTTTTTGGTTTCTTGGTTTTACGACGGCAGTAATTACAGGACATTGAAATCTATCTAACATACGCAACGCGCCGTTCACGATACCTAAGGCAATATCTAGCCAAATTTTCCTTCCTAAACCCTTTCCGGACTCGCCATTTAAAAAAAAGAAAGAACATAGATGCATTTAGACTTAACTGCTATCAATTCGAGCCTGAATACACGATGGAGGAACTGAGATAACGAGACCTAGAGCTTGCTAAACAGACCGCATCCGTGGCCGACACCGGCAATTACTGTATGTTGCTAGTACTGCTAACATTATTAACAGTTCTGGGATGGAGGAACAACTGGTACTTTTGTGCCTTCTCTTTTCTCTGGAAACCATTTCCCGTTCAGGAATAACATAATATCGTTTCTTCTTTCCTGCTCTTTCCTCCCATCTCCTGTTTACACAACCAAATGGTTGGAACTCCGGCATTTTGCATCAACTTCCGAACAATCTCCGAGAGCAAGTGTACAATTCATCGGCAGAGAGATGAATTGTATAACTTACGGTGTGGCTCGCTGACGTCATGTTTGAAGCACCCTCGTTATGTAAATTAACATAATAGCCGACAACACAGTAGGTGTGGATAAATAATTAGAACATTCCTGGAAATTCGGGAAAGATAGTTTTGACTAGTTATTTCACAGAGGGTGTAAGAATATTAGTCTCTACTAT
This sequence comes from Apostichopus californicus, assembly GCA_020650975.1. Taxonomy (NCBI): domain Eukaryota; kingdom Metazoa; phylum Echinodermata; class Holothuroidea; order Aspidochirotida; family Stichopodidae; genus Apostichopus; species Apostichopus californicus. Next base: position 6,954 of record JAIPMN010102066.1, on the reverse strand, counting down.
GAGGTTACTGTAGTACTCCGGGGTTTATTACTACTTTAAACGTTCTGAGTTTAGCGAGCTGGGCAAACACTTTTTCAACGCTTCCGGAATTTTATTTTCATTGTCATCCCTAAATATTTGGGACCTAAGGCTATAAGTGAGAAAATCTTACGGATAGAAAATCCTACTAAATGCTGAACTATCGTCATTATGGTGGTAACCAGTATTTAAATTTATTTCTTATCAATAAATAGATTAAATCTCCTCATGCAGTTTCGTTGGACTACAGCATTATATCCATTATGATATCCGGCTCCCTTTCCAACGTCAGATCAATAGACTCTCTAACCGCCTGTTGAAAATCTCCAAGATTGATATATTGTAGTCATTGAACATTATATGGCAAAAACGTAAAACAGAAGGTTTAGCATATGTAGTATGTGTTGTTTGTATATTCTGCATTATGAGGCATTTAAAACTAAACAAAAAAGTTCTTGAGTGCCTGACCCAGTTTCTGAGGCATCCACTAAACCCATGAGATATTAATAGAAAAGTGCGTGTGCATGTATGTGAGTGGGTTACGTATTCTTATTCCACTTCCAAAGTTCCTACGTCAGCCGATACTCATAGCTAGTACAGTAACTACTGGTGCCGCCTGTAACACATTTACCGTGTAACGAACACAAAGTAGTAATGATTATCGGGTACCTACGTCTATGTATAACATTACGGATAACTACAAACAGTAAATGTAGGTGTAATACAGCAGTTCATATCATATATTGTGTTTTTCGAAACCTTAGCTTTCTCAAAGCAAGACACAAATTAACTATAGTTTTAAGGTTTTAAGGTTCTGTAAAATGATATATTCTCCCATTCGTGGATCCTACATAAACATATGGTAGATTGTTGATCTTTTGTAATTGCAAAAAGAAAAAAAACATAATTAAATACACAAGTTTGCGTTGGCTGAAGGGTAATGACGTAATTAATGTAGACCAATCAGATAACATGACATCAGGGAAAAGTAGCCCTGCTCTGTGTTTATCTTATAAGACATTCCTTGAAGAAATTCATACAACTATTGTATGACAAACCAACAGTCACACTGATACTCGCAGGTCCTGTTCGAAAAAAATATAAATAGAATAAAAGGTAAACCTTGTAACTTGACGTTGAATAATTTGTAAAAACGAATGGTAAAAACATGTTACTTCTTATAAACTTTATCAACGTTCATTACGTCATGATGTCTTCGAATATTAAACATAACTCTGTACGTGGCGGCTATCTAATAACCTATTACTCATTTGTACAGGTTGTTGTAGGAAAACAATATTAATAATTTGTTCTACGTGTTCCATACTATAACCGTTAATTGATTAAACATGTTGTAGTAGGAAGTAGAGATAGCACGATATTCCATATTGTCGCTGTTAATATAATACTCAAAAGTAATCTTGTTATTCATGGTCCTTCCTGCCACTATACACGTATATCATTGCAATTGGATATGAAAGCAATTAACTTACAATGAAGTTTTCAAAGGATAAAGTGCATACATTTATTCGTTTTATTGTTTTCAGTTTCAAAACATTAATAATAATAATCACTTGTTTTTAAGTTCAGTTTAATTACATTTCGTGCGACATCTGGACGAAAGCCATGCAGATAAGTATTATGTGGATTTTCCCATCACGTGCTATCATCACTCAGTCTACTCGTACAATGTTCCCTAAGGATGCTAATTTTTGTTTGTTTGTTTATTTATTTGATTTTTTGTCACATAAATATTTACAATGTGAAAGGAAGTCTTCTGTAAAGCCTATTCTGGCTTAACAACACAGAAGACTTCCAAAAAGAAAAATTAGAGAAAAAAAGTGAGCAAAAGTGATAATAATATGTACAAGTTTCAGCTACCATAAAACCATAATTAATCAGGAGTAATAAATTATTAATAAGGCATCTTTTTTGATAATGGAACACGGTTGCACGGTTTCTGTTACTAAACATACCAGTGCGTGTATTATGTGAGTTATAATGTGCGTTGCTAGCCGTTCTTGTATTATGATCAAGGAACTCTCTGTTGCTATTTATAACATTTCGAAAACTGTTTGGTAATAATCCATTCGAAGCCTTGTTTGTCAATATCGCAATTCTAACTTTAATAATATCATCTGCTTTAAAAAATGGAGTTTCATAAAAAAAAAAAGTGGGCTTGTATGTTCACGCGATGCTGCGTGAGATATATGACGTATTGCATTTGTTTGTAGTATCTTGACGTGGCTATAACATCGGTTGATGCGTACTGATTAATTATTCTCAGAATCAACGTTATTGAGTATGGATAAAGAATAACATATATTCTACCTCCGTTGGCTTCTTCTAAGTCATCTACATACTCAAAAACAATCATAAAAGTATTGATGATGCCCCCCCCCCCCCCCCCTCCTCCTCCAAAAAAAGTAATTCAATTGGTCACTTTAGGCTACTGAAATGTACTTTTACTGTAATGTCGATTAAAGAAAGAAGAAAAAAAAACATATTAGAAAAAAAAACATAAACAAAAGTGAAGATTGATTCCAAACAGAAAACACGATATTATTGATCAGTATGACTCTGCATTATTATCTACAGTGGAAACATCAGTATAATAATTGTTGTCACCATCCTCTGAAGCCAACGTAAAATAATTAGGTTCCCCTGGATCTCCGTCAATGTGTACACTTTGGAGAAAAAGAACAAATTTACCGTTATTTATACCAATGTATAATTACTTGACGATAAAATACAATGCCGTCTTTCATCAGTAACGTTGGACGTGATATGTGGTTGCATATTTAATAAATCACATTTAATTAATTCAGCATAAGGACTCGGTTGGCTAAAGTCTTGTATGGTTTTCTAGTTCTTATTTTATTTCTGCTGAAAGGTTGACCAGTAACCTTTATTCAACCCATTAGATAAAACCAAATTATGCATATTGATATATTTATGAGCTTGCAGGTTTTTAGACGAAGAATTGTAATATCTCCATGATGGAAAGCAAATGATATCAAAGAGTACGAAACTTTACATACCTTTAATCTTGAGCAAAATCTTTTCCTTCTTCAAGTTATTAATCCAACACGCATATGTCCCTTCGTGTCCTGTACTAACAGGATTTATGATCAGAGAATTATTTTCATTTACATGTACGCTGCTCTTCATTAGTTTTTGGAATTCTTCTTCTGCATATATTGTATTCTTCAATTCTTGTGCGAATCGTTCTTGGTTATGGAATATCAAATAACCCTCGTATTTCCATTCTTTTAGAGCCGTTTCATTAGCTGTACAGTTTAATATCACTTTATCGCCTGGTTTGCTGTCAATACTAATATCAATGCTATCCCCTGTTGCTAGTTTGATCATGAAATAAATCGTTATGGAAACAATATGAATTATTTTATAATGGCCCAACGAATATGCTGCCATTCTTTCTCGATTTATATCCTAGACAGAAAAAACAAGTGAACTGTCATGAAAGAATATGAAGATTGGCATTTTTTTTCAACCGTAATTTGATTTAGTTGTCTTGTGGGTTATATGTCATTAACGGTGTTTTGTTTAGATCATTAGTGTATATATTTATAATTAACTGCTATATTATTTATAATTTAAGATCAGCTTTCATGTCACATGAAATGTAACGATGAAGAGCAAAGGGATTGTGACTATCGATTGAGACTTTCAATTTCGATACTGTTAACAATTATTAATAAACATTCAAGAAGGACATGACTAACTTTTCTTCTGTTTTCCCCTCCTTCTCCCCTTGCCCCCCCCCATCACTCTTCTTCTCACAGCTCTCTTCCACCCTTTTTTATACACCTTTCTGTCTTTGTCCTCCTCCAGTTTATTCCCTACCCCCTTCCCTTAATCCTCTCTTTGTCCCTCCACTGTTTATCTCCTACCTCTCCTCTTCCCCTGTTGGTTTCTTTCTTTCTTCTCTCCATCCATTGTCTACTAATCCCCTTACATCTATCTCTTTGTGTTCACCATGCTCATTAACCTGTCTGTATTCTGTGCGTGTTTTTGTCCCTTCTGTTACTGTCACTTGTCATTTAGCCTTTGAAGAAGATCCTGCTAGCATCGAAACATCAGGCCAACTTACTTTTACACATTAATAAATGATATACGAAGACGAAAGTTTCATCAGAATTTCTTTAAACAATTTTACATCATTTCCATTTGACATAGTTATCACACTTATATCGCTAGTTACATACATTAATATATTGGTGGTGTTATCCTGGACTAGTATGTAAGATACTGTATTTGACATACGTAAGCTCTTTTGAGTCCCTTAGAGTTACCCTGCTGCAGGTTCTCAAGTTAAGAATTTATTTTTGACGTACTCACTCAGTGTACATGGCTTACTCAGTTTGTACATAATAATAAGTGACAACCGTTAATCAGTATAAACTAAAGTGTTTTTTTAAAACCGTAACACATGTTAGACCTGTCAGCAGATGCTACTGTGCACCCAATGTACATGGCTTGATCAGTTTGTACATAATAATTAGAGACAACCGTCTATCAGTATAAACTGTGTATTTAAGCCGTTACACATGTTAGACCTGTCAGCAGTTAACACATGTTAAGACATTATAGCACACATCAGTTTTAACTCAACGCGTTATCACCGTTACCAGGTTTTAACTAATAAAGCCATGAGATTCGGGAGACGTGGTCTAAATTTACTCCTTCGTGTAAAACAATCATATGTAATTCCTATAGACTTCCTGCACGCATGTAGGCGGAGCTTACCTGGGGACCTCCCATGAGTGATTTACTAATGCGTAGTAATAGATTTTGGAGTGATCTTGATCCAACCAATTACAACACTTTGAAATTTCCATCCCGGAGACTTATCAATTCTGTATGATTGTATCGTAAGGTCTCATAATGGCTTATTGTAAGTAGAGGTCGTCTATATTCTAACCTGGTTGAACGTCTTCAGTTAACTTTACAGTTTAATTTTAAATTGAGTTGATAGAAGTAGGAGATTATACCCATACGGAAAATCAACAGGTACGTTTCCATCGTTTAAGTGAGTTCGCGAGTCTGTAATAATTAAGGGGTCTAACTTTTCATCAAATTGTACAACACTTATATTTGGAGGTAATTGTATTGATAAATCACAATTTCATCCAGTCTGATATAGTAAATAGTAGCAGTCATAACGTTTATACAGTACAGTATTAGGGAGATGGATTGGGGATTCTCGAAATGGCCGGCATATAACTGAAAAGGTGTGTGTGGATTTTTCGGGCGGGTGGGGGGTGGGCGGTGGCAAAACCCAAATACCCAGATTTATGTAGGTTGGGGCTGAAGTTTAACGGAAAGGTGTGAAACGAAAGAAGGGTTTCATACAGGAGGGGGGGGGGGTGGG
>JAIPMN010101776.1:0-11352 GCA_020650975.1 Apostichopus californicus | reverse complement strand
AAAAAAACAACTAAGAATTTATTTAAAATATTTCATTTTTTTTTTAGTACCGTTTTCCACTGAAGAGCATGTCATTAGTTTACCTAGCTGTTCTAGTGAATATTTTGCTTTTTAATATTCCATGTATTTCACATCAGATCAGTTTAATTAAATTGCTTTAGTACTTAGGAACAAGGTTGAGGCCTATATCACTGCTAAAACACCACAGAAGGAAGCTCTAGCATCAAGTAACAAAATTCCATTCTGTTGTTAAATACTCACCAATCGATGCTGTTATGGGCTGTGGACGAGATGCATTCTGTTTATGTCCTAATTGGCCATTGTTGTTAGTACCCCAAGAGTAAATCTGTCAAAAATTAAACACCAATGTTCATACCTGAAAAATGTTATTGTGCAAAAGGGAGGTGTTCAGGTATTAATCTTCTTGTTTCATCATATATATAACATAGCTGTATAAGGCAGCTGTGTCAAGAATAGCAAACATTCCAGTCAGTTTTAACTGGAACTGATTAAAAAATGGCTCTAAGGAACATTAAGTTGCCATCGGTAAATCCTGACTGGTTTTCCAGACAAGTACCCTCCCTTCATAGTTGAAATGATACAAGGACCTTGCGAATTTAGTTACACCGAAAGTTGCATGGAACATTCATAAGCTTAAGATTCAGTAGCTTACTATACCATGCAACTTCAAATGAAATACTATCAGTATTGATAAAAAAAAATAGAAAATTTGTGTTGTTGGCAGATAATACAAATGAAAGGAAAAACAGAAAACTGTACAAAAGCTGCCTGGTTTTATTACAGCTATCACTTTAGTACCTCCCCATCATCAGTGAGGGCTAGTGTATGAGTATTTCCACAGGCAAGTTTGGTAATATGATGTCCTCCGAAGTTTGCTGTTATTGCTGCAGGTACGTAAACCTGACCAGCAACTCCATTTCCGAGATTGTTACTTTGACCATATCCCCACCTACAATGAAGAAAAACAACAAGAAGTTGCTTATAGAATTGAAGTGCTATGTTACCAAATTACACCCTTTCCTCACCCCACACCCTTTTCCTATACCTTTTTACCTCAACAGAAACAACTTAAATCCAATGCTATAATCAAATCCAATTTACACACATGTGATTTGCCAACTTAAATATTAATGTATTATTAGTAATATTTAATATTTGTGTATTTTGCAACTTGTGTGCAGCTAGCAAATATATTTCCTAGCTCTATTTTTTTCGATAGGAAGTTTATTGATTTAAACTGGCAAAATTTGTATACATGTACACAGAAAACAAGCTAGGGCACCATCAGACTATGAAACTGTATGCAAAGAAGCTGCTTTTAGAAATTTGTCATAAAATGTGATAACTTAACATTGACTATGTATAGTAGTTGCCATTGACAATCAATCATGTCATTCTCATTTTCATTGTTTTTGTGGGAGGGGTGAAGACAGAGTGGTTGGGTGGCAAAGTGAAGCAAAAATGATGGTGTGAGGGACAGTGATGGGGAGGGGGCAGGTGAGCGGAGAAGGGGAGAAGCAAGTGACAGCTAGTAAAGGGATGCGATGAGCAGGTAGAAATGAGGGAATGCAAAGGGGAATTGCACTGGTGAGAGATGCTAACAACCAGTAATAAATTTGGCATGAATGACTACAATGAGCACATAGAATTATTATTAAGCTGTGCCAGGCTGTAGTAAAAGGATAGCTGCAGAAATGGAGAGAATGAACCTTTTCAACAAAAGTAGACTTACAAGAGTGTAACCAGCATTGATGTAATCTACAAAGTAGCGTTAGACAGGCTGGCCAAAAGAGGGCAGTAGAGGCTACACACTTACACCGATGGGTTTAAGATCTTTGATTTTGTTACTCAAATCCAAAGTCCATCATCCCAATGTAGATGTTTCACAAATGCAATTTCGTAAATTAGTCTATGACCAACAATCTAGTCTATGACCAGCAAACCCATTTAATTTGTATGCAAATGGCTTTCCAAAAACTATTTAATGTCTAGCAACCACGTTGACATATATACAAACAGTTTTCGAAAAATGTACAAACCCGCAGGAGAGGTGACACTTTCCCCTCCCCTCACACGAAAACAAACTTTTATATCGCAAGTTATGAAAATGGCTCTGGGACTTCATATTGGGTCAAATCCCTTATTCAAGCACCCAAATTATGCTGAGAAGGGGCCCAGCTTTGCAAATTTTACTCCTGGCATTGACTTTGCAAGGTCAACTTACAAATTGGACTTAACCATTTTCGATAATCATTGCAAAGCCTTATTAGAAGAGAAACAAAATAATGGAAATATATAAAGTATATATGTAAATGAGTATTGACGTAGATCTGGGAAATATCAAAAACATGAGGACATAGAGTATGGGCAACATGTTATACAGTACAGACCAGCAGAAGGAAGGACTTCAATTTCAAAACCCTGTAAAAAGTTCTGGCACTCAATGAATTATACAAGGAAGACCAAATCCAGTCTTTACAATTTAAAGGGTGTGAAGACTCGCGCACAAAGAAACGTCTCAAGCCAGTTATCTGACATAGTTTCGACTGAGGTGTAACAGAAGTGTTAGACACCACCACCGATCCCAGAAAATACACACACAGCTTGCTACCGTCGGTAATTAGACAGTAGTGTACAGTCACTACATGCAGCCAGTACGGTCGATACCCATAACACAGTGTACATAGCAGTGATGGACATCTCAGGTCTAGATAAAAGATAACAAGTTATCACGTTTCATTACTGTCTGCATTTTGTAGCAATAAGAAAAAAACTTCACTTGCAAGCAATGGAAAGTTAACTTTTTTACAGGGCGGCACACGGTTTGGGGCGAGTCTTCAATGCCTTTAAAGGCTGCAAGATTTGCATATATTTACAAGGATGCCAGACCTGGAAAGTGAATAAGGGTGATCAAAAAGTGATCCATACTATCCAGACTTGTGTCTTTAAAAGAGACATTAATATATAAGAGTGTAATGAAACACAGATATAGGATGTAATAAGAAACTAGTTCCTTGAAAATAATGCGATCAACAAGCATTAAAGTAAGTAAAGGTATAGCTGGAAAGTCATGGGACACACACACCCTCACACACACACACCATACATTCACACACACATACACGCACGCACACACACACATGTTTGTTTTTCATTCCAACCGAGGACCCCATTGTATTTTCCATTGTTCAAATCCACGTACCCTAACCTTAACAATACCCCATACAATAGAATTCTTCCGAGGACGTGGTGATTCTTTAGAAATCACAACCGAGGACCTGAAATTCTTTTGTTCAAGTCCTCGGTCAGATAGAAAAACAAACGCATACACACCCTCACCCACAAACACCCTCACCCATTTACACCCTCACACACTTAAAATGAACTCAAACAGTGACTGCAGAATGATGGAAGAAGATATTAGACATGACAACATGAATGGGTGACACACCATGGAAACAGAAAGAAAGGAAGCCAGCTAGATATCTTGGACAGAAGCTCGAGATGTGGCTGAAGATGATGTTCCTGTGGCTGTGTACCATTGGGTATGCGGATGATAAAAACAGGTACTAGTACCCATATACATTTTGACTTACGCATATATTTCGTTGTTAGTAGTAGCAGCAAGGACATAACCCATAGAACCAATTGCCAAAAGATGAATCCCTTTCTTACTTAGAACATCAATCTTTTTTGGTTGTAAGAGTGTCTTTATACCATTTCCGTGCCCTAGGTAACCATAATTATTAGCATCGGTGCCAAAGCTATAGACATCATCATCAGTAGTCAGAAAGAGAACAGAGTTTCCATCACCCCCAAACACATAGGCCACCTTAATCTTCTGTCTTAGTTTAGAGTCTATCAAGCCAAGAATTGGCCAGACAGCTTTAAACTGTACCAATGACATCTGCACGTGAAAGATATATTAGATATGGAATTTTGTTAGGATGTACTTTTGCATGATCTCGTCTTAACACCCGGATAGAATGATTGATTGCACACTTGTATTATTTCACATAAACTTATAATTTGACCACAGTGGATAGCCATCATTGTAATGTTTTGAACTACTAAATGGTTGATTTACTCCCACAACAAGGCAATTCTTGTGTTGGATAAAGAGCAGTAGCTGCATTCTAGGTTGCAAAGTTCATTGACAAAGACATTTTTATATGTAAGGTTTCAGGATATAAACCACCATTTTGGAGGGATTATACCTCTCTAAAATCATATCTGGGCCCATCATGCATTGAATGATGGCTGTAAGTAACTACAATGTTTTATGTACCCAGCTATTATCAGAAGGATAAAGCACAATATATGCTGTCATCCTAAAGAGTTTGTAAAGCCTTTTATAAATGTTTGACAATTTTGAGGTATGAATAATTAGTCACAGTACGTAATGGCAGAAGACACTTTCAGAGACGCACACATTTCTTTTACTCTTTTATCAGAAATATTGTGCATCAACCCACTAACTTATATCAGTGGTGCATATGATATCATCCTTAGCCTAAAGCTTTGATTGCCTACCATATATACATCAATGTGATGATTAACCAAGCCTAATGCTCGCCCTATCATACATGCATACATACATACATACACACATACACGCATACACGCTTCCATACATATACATACACACACTCATGTATATATAGACACATACACGCATAGACACATATAACATACACCCTCTTCAGTCTTGAATAGGGGATCCTGTTGACCGATCAAACAAAAGAAAACATCTCTACATATCGATCAAGTCATCGTTTGTCAATGGATTGATGGAGAACTTATGTGAACTTTATAGTGACCATCAAATCTGTTTTTGAATGTGTTAAGTTACGACAAAAAGACGACTATCTCAGGGACACCGTTCCACACATCAACAACTCTAGAAGAGAAGAAGTTGTGTACATCTTTTTTTAAATATAGTTTAAGCTGTGCATGGCCACGAGTTACAGACATATCTAACTGAAAAGGGAGGTCAGCAATGACACAAATCCAATAGGGTATTCTTATAGGCTACTGTCTCCATTGTTTTGCCTATAAACAAGAGATGTTAGCTATAGCTAAGCCTTCTCAGTATATCATCATAGTCTAGGTCTTTAAAGCCTGACTCAATTTTGGTGGCCCTCCTTTGAACAGCTTCAAGAATATTGTTTTGCTAATTGTGGGTAGACAATTAAAAGCATTACAGTACTCATGCAGCATAAGCTCACAAGTGACGTATACAGTAGGCCTACAATTAGTGACTCATGAGTCATGGGTAAGCGTAATGAATGGCCTACGATAAATTGATATTAATTAAGCACAAACCTCAAATTAAAGCTGGAAGAACCAAAGTTGAATGCCTAAGTTAGGCTATACAGGCCAGTCCAATAATACATAAATTAATGTTAGCCTGTTCAGGATGTTGTCGACGTTATACAGATTGAACATTTAGTTCCAGCCACGAAGTGAAATCCTACTCGGAAAGTCCCGCAGTATCGTCATTAGGAAAGTCCCTTTGGATATATACAGGCCAGCCAAGTGCTGTGTAAATTGTTTGCCTCTTGAGGATGTTGTCGACGTTACACATGGATTGAAAATGTAGTTCCAGCCACGCAGTGAAATTCTACTCGGAAAGTCCCGCTGTGTCGTAATTGGGAAAGTCCCTTTGGTAATGAGCTGCTATGTTTACGGGAAGCCGAATATTCACTATTGGATCAACCTGAGGTATAGCTGTTGTGTTGTAGAACTGAAAGGTACTTTATCCGAACACCAAGTACTTCGAGTACCTGGTACTGTGGTCCCAGTACTGCTTTTAAGGATCATCCGGACAGCAAGCGGCCGGCAACAGTTTTTTAGGGTCAGAGTACTGCAGCTAATTTCGAGTATTTCTAGAGTATTTTTGCATTATTGTAATGTTATTGAATATGCGTTCAGATGTACGTGTGCAAACGATGCACTACCTTGTAGAATCTGCACCTGGTTGTTATTGAGCTGTGCATTTGCATAAGTTAAAGCATGTCGTCTGCTCGTGCTTGTTCACCCTGTCTCTCCATCTGTCAACACGTAACCTTGGACATGTCGTCCTATATCTGTCCTGTACAACATGACTATGTAACGCAATAAAATATAACATGTTAATACTCAACGTCGACTGTGTTCTACTTGATTGCTTAAAGAACTCATATATCTAAACAAGGAAACATGACAATTATTAACTATATATACAAAATTTATGCTGACAACTGCTCCCTTCCAATGGTCAGTCCTTGTAAACAATGATATAACAGTTGGCTGTGATGACATTGCTTGGATATTGTTATTATTGGCCTTATTTAGAATGTTTCTTTCCTTATTTGCCTTATTTAGAATGTTTCTTTCTGATAATTGGAATGACAACATTGCAGTAGAATAAACCTTGCTGATGCGCACAGGGGTTTTAAACTTTCATACAGTAATGCTGCGATCATCAGTGATATGAATTGTTTCACGTGTTAGCAACTTCCTACACGAACTGTACTTGTTAATGTACTTGGCTAGTACATGTATGATGATGCTGGAGTAGAGAGTAATGAGTATTGTATAGTAATTTCATTGGAATGCAAAAGGAATTAGACAATTATAAGGCTTTTTATCTGTTGTATCGCCAGTTTTACAAAAAAAAAAAATATTATTGTAATCTCTTTAAATAAGTTCTCGTAAAAAAAAAACGCCATGGTCGATCGAGTACCACTACCAAGTACTTTAAGTACCAAGTACTTCAACATTCGATTTCTTTTTACCCATAGTAGGGGCACCGATCAATTACTTGCAAAAAAGTACTACTCAAGTGCCGAGTAACTTTGAGTACTACAACACTGGTAGATCACAATATATAAGGAAGTCTATGATGCCATCATGGTAGACGATCGTCAATAGCGTTACCTTCCTCATATAATCTAATTGTTAATTTATCCTTAAAATGTGTTACAATGATCATGGGATATTGCTAAGCTGTCGAAATTAATTTTTTTTTTATTTAACTTCATCGAAGTAATAAAATTGGTAATACAGTGACACACCATACCACTGTGATGTGACAAACATTACTTTCACAATGACATTCACAATGACATTCACATATAATCTAATTGTTAATTTGTCCTTGCAATGTGTTACAATGATCTTAAGATATTGCTTTGCTGTCAATATTTATTTTTTTTTATATTTAACTTCATCAAAGTAATAAAATTAGTAATACAGTGACACACCATACCACTGTGATGTGACAAACATTACATTCACAATGACATTCACAATGACATTCACATATAATCTAATTGTTAATTTATCCTTGCAATGTGTTACAATGATCTTAAGAAATTGCTTTGCTGTCAATATTTAATTTTTTTATATTTAACTTCATCAAAGTAATAAAATTAGTAACACATTGACACACCATACCACTGTGATGTGACAAACATTACATTCACAATGACATTCACAATGACATTCACATATAATCTCATTGTTAATTTGTCCTTGCAATGTGTTACAATGATCTTAAGATATTGCTTTGCTGTCAATATTTAATTGTTTTTATATTTAACTTCATCAAAGTAATAAAATTAGTAATACAGTGACACACCATACCACTGTGATGTGACAAACATTACATTCACAATGACATTCACAATGACATTCACATATAATCTTATTGTTAATTTATCCTTGCAATGTGTTACAATGATCTTAAGATATTGCTTTGCTGTCAATATTTAATTTTTTTATATTTAACTTCATCAAAGTAATAAAATTAGTAATACATTGACACACCATACCACTGTGATGTGACAAACATTACATTCACAATGACATTCACAATGACATTCACATATAATCTCATTGTTAATTTGTCCTTGCAATGTGTTACAATGATCTTAAGATATTGCTTTGCTGTCAATATTTAATTTTTTTTATATTTAACTTCATCAAAGTAATAAAATTAGTAATACAGTGACACACCATACCACTGTGATGTGACAAACATTACATTCACAATGACATTCACAATGACATTCACATATAATCTAATTGTTAATTTATCCTTGCAATGTGTTACAATGATCTTAAGATATTGCTTTGCTGTCAATATTTAATTTTTTTATATTTAACTTCATCAAAGTAATAAAATTAGTAATACAGTGATACACCATACCACTGTGATGTGACAAACATTACATTCACAATGACATTCACAATGACATTCACATATAATCTAATTGTTAATTTATCCTTGCAATGTGTTACAATGATCTTAAGATATTGCTTAGCTGTCAATATTTAATTTTTTAATATTTAACTTCATCAAAGTAATAAAATTAATAATACATTGACACACCATACCACTGTGATGTGACAAACATTACATTCACAATGACGCCCCAACAACAGGATTCTTGTACTTAATGTACATACTAAATATGACATTTGTCCTTGTTGAAAGATTGTGTAAAAGCATGGTTTTCACAGTTTGACCTCCGCCCACAAAGTAAGGCTTCTTGTACTCAATGTAATACAATTACATACCAAATATGCGATCTGTCCAAGCTTCCCTTGCGATATTATGTTTAGGGATGTGCTAGTATGAATAGACAGGTAAGAGGGGATTGAAGTAAATTGTTGGCGTTTGTTGACTTTCAATGACCTTGTCTTCCACCAAAATCAATAATGGGCTCTTTAAATTTAATTTGGTACATTTGCAAACCAAATATGAGATCTGTCAAAGGTTCCCTTCATGTAATATCATGTTTACAAGGCTTTCACGGCTTGACCTTTGATGACCCCAAATGACCTCCACCGAAACAATAGGCTTCTTGTTCTCATTGTGGTACTTCTACAAACTAAATATGAGGTCTGCCTATGCTTCCATTCTGAGATATCGTGTTAACAAGGCTTTCAAATTTGACCCCTGGTGACCCCAAATAACCTTTGACCTCCAATAAAACAATCGGCTTCTTGTAGTCAGTGCGGTACTTCTAAACACCAATTATGAAATTGGTTTGACTTTTGTTCTTGAGATATCGTGTTTACAAGGTTTTCACAGTTTGACCCCTGGTGACCTCAAATGACCGGTGACCTCCACCAAAACCAGTAGGCTTTTCGTACTCAATATGGTACTTCTACACATTAAATATGACGTCTGCCTGTGCTTCCGTTCTTGATATATCGTTTTAACATGGTTTTCACAATTTGACCCCTGGTGGACACAAATGACCTTTGACCTCTCTTAAAAACAAAAGGCTTCTTGTACTCAATGTGTTACTACTGCACACGTAATATGACGTCTACTTACGCTTCCGTTCTTGAGATATCGTGTTTACAAAGTTTTCACATTTTGACCTCTGATGACCCTAAATGACCTTTGAACTCCACCAAAAACAACAGGCTACTTGTAATTAATGTGCTGTTTCGACACACCATATATGAAATTGGTTTGACCTTTTGTTCTTGAGATATCGTGTTTACAAGGTTTTCACAATTTGACCCCTGGTGACCTCAAATGGAAAAATGCAAAGGTTACGATTATCATCGAAACCAAAAACTTCCTTCCTTTAGAAAATTAACTTCTCCAAGCCGGAAAAGCATTCTCGAGATGAAGCCTAACCAACTGCATATACAATATAACAAAGCAAAATAATCAATCAAACCAAAATTTGTTAAGCAACCAACTTCAGCCACCGGAATATATCTTTCATAATTCGGGTTTATTCACTGATAAAACTGAATAACCAGGGTGTTTCGTTTGAATATGGATCGATTGGTATAAACCAGCTTGATTGTCACAGATAAAACTTAATTCTTTCAAACAAAACAAGTTACTTCGAAGCCCATGGTTTTCTCAATGCTATGCCATGTTTAATAGATAATCTAGGTTTATCCAGCTATAAACTAGCCAAAGCATAATCTAGATTTTGTCTTCCGATAACGCGAGAAAGGGAAGCTAAAATAGGAAAGCCAAACAATAAAAAACAAACATAAAAGCAAGCTAAGGGTATAGTCCAAGTGATTGTTTATTTTGACTGATGAAAGAAAAAATAGATCTCGGTATCCAGGTGAATTCTACATTCAGTTCATATACTGACTCACCGTTTTCGATACAGAGCCAACCTAACTTGAAGTTTACACGTTTGGTCCAAAAATGAACATGAAACAAACGTGTGATATCATAGAACCTGACCAAAAAGGTACGGCCGGGACAGCTAGAAAATAGCAAGGCGTTTAAATTTCAACACACCTTGGTTTATTGAAAATAGGTAGAATTCAATGCGAATTACAATATTGATGATATTTTCAAATCCCTTCTCTTGTTGATTAAATGGTATTTACAAAATTCTCAGTGAGAGCTGGAAGTAGCATGCAATTTACACCAAAAAAAACGGTAAGGGGAGGATGGGATGCCAGGAATGGATTTTTCCATGTTATTACAGGTGGATATAATGACACTGAAAGATCTCGAATCTTTACATATTGTAACGAAAATGTTATTTGTTATTGAAGTTACTTCTTTAATATCTCTGTTTCCGGAATAAGCGGGCGAATGGCTTGCATTAAGTCTAATGGCTTACGTGAATTTAACCCTGTCTCTTTCATTACGTGCGCCTAGCTCGTAGTTTTGTGTTTTCCATGTTCTTAAATAAGCTAAAACTAAACTCCATAATTTGCACAGACCCGTGCGCAAGGCTATTCAGCCAATCACTGAACAGCTGATCTAGTTTCATCACCCAATATTTCCGGTGTATTTCTTTAGCGTTGGAAAATTCCATGTGATATATTAGTACGTATACATGTCTGTATTGATTTGAACTCGGGTACGTGCGGGGAGAGAGGAAGGCAGCCATCGAACGGATAGGATATCAGAATGTAAGTTGTGATAATTTAATGCAAAATTGACTGTACTTTGGCTTAGTTGCTGGTAGGGATAATATTAAAGGTCTACCAATTTAATTGAGAGATAATAAGAAACTCGTTATATTAAGTTTAGGACCCAAATATTTGCGTGCTTGAAGTCAACCTAGTTCGAAGATTTGACAAGGGGCTAGGTTTGTTAGGCTGTATGTGATTCTCTGTAATGTTTGACACGTTAGATTATAATTCACCCTTATCTTGTTTCGTAAGAGTATTTGCGACCTATACATAGCCTGTGTTCATTCGGTTCAAATGTTTACTATCTTAAAGATAGTAAACTGGTGGCGCTACATTGATGACATCTTCTTCATTTGGACCAGTGATGAGGATAGCCTGCTCACCTTCATCAATCACATCAATTCTTTCCACAGCACCATCAAATTCACC
>JAIPMN010101719.1:0-11365 GCA_020650975.1 Apostichopus californicus | reverse complement strand
TGGTCAGAATTTGACCCTAAGTGACCTTTGACCTCTTCATAGAACATTCAGTTCTTGTACATTTCTGAGCATGAGGATAATCGCAGCTTTGATTTTGAAGCTAAATATGCCGACAAGAACTTCAGGCTTTTGGCAGCTGATGACTCCAATTTACATTTGACCTCTTAACAGAACTGCTGAAAGTGTAATGCTCAGTGAGGGGGACCTACCACCTAACTATGACATTTTACCGATGCTACAGATGTTCACTAAACTCGACTATGAGGTTTTTGTATTTTGGCCGCTGATGACCTCAATTGACTCCGCTCAATAACTGGAGCAGCCAAAGAATTCAGTGCTGTAAATTTACATCCTAATTTTCATGAAATTCATGCAAGATATGCTTGCATCATCACATGACCATCCTTAACGAAAAACCTTTCATAATTTCCATCTGCAAATCTGAGAAAATTTTCAACACGATACCTGTGAGAAGAGCACTTTTGAAAACATGCGAGAAAAAAACACTGGTTTTTTAGGTGCAGGGCAGAGATAGTCTTATGGTATTGCAGAAGTATTCAAGACTATGCATGAAATATAGATAGATTTCTCCAGAAAAAATTCTGCCAAAATGTTCCTTAAAATTTAGTAAAGCAGTTTTTCAAGTGTTTTAAGTACAGCTTTCATAACAGTATTCTCCATTTTGTCTCTTGCTATTTCAAGGAAAAAAAACTGCATATCCTTAGTGCTTCAATATTTACACACATGGTCATACAAAAGAAAAAGTAGAAAAGCTTACATATATATACATATATATACATATATCTTTTAAGAAGCTGCAACATCGGTGGCTCAAAAAGTTTGTGATCCTGAAAGTCCGAGACCGGCAGGCAGTGTTTCCGCTATGACGCGATTTTAACGCAATGGCTTGCCGATTTGACGCAATGGCGTTCAGAGAGAGAGAAAAAAAAAGGGTTTCATTTTCTCCTGAATTTTATACAGTGTGAATAGAAAAAAAAAATCGTTTGAAAAGGCATGGTGTTCAGAACTTCAACTTGAAGTGAAGAAATTATTACTGTAAATTGTTTCCAATTTATCGTCAGAAATGTTAAATTAGCGATCGTTAACTTTACCGTATAGCGCTGTTTTTCTATACATTCACGTAGATTTAGCTCGATTGCTGTAAAGCTAAATCATATAACGTAAAGTGCACTGATACATTGCCTACACTACGATGGTTCGCAATACCAGTGTACTAAATATAATATCTGTATAGCCTACCTTACATTACATTGCAACAGGGTCAGAAATAAGCTGGGGCGACGGGCGATTCTCCCTAGCAAGTGCTAAAAAAAGCCCTCCGAAAGCACAGTTACGAGGGCGAAAAAGAAATATAAGAAAATCGCCCTCGTAATATCAGGTGTCTGTGTAAATTTAATTGTGACATGCTTTTTGCTTTAGCTAGGGTTTGCAGTAGCAGCGCGAATCACACAAACAGTTCTCACAATCCTGCATCACATTTGATCAAATTTGAATCAGTGCGGGAGGGTCGCGCACAATCACCGGGAACTTCCCGCGCAGTCACTGGCAAATTACTGCCTCCACTAAGCAATTTCAGTACCAGCGACAATAACCTCAAATCCCCAAAAATCTCCGACCACATGGTAGCCTAACTTCAAACTAAGTCAACATGGAACTCTAAGCTAGCCATCTGTTTATTCGCTCAAGTTGTGTCGCAAATAAAAAATAAAAATATCCAAGAAAAACTGCAATCATTGACAACATGTTAGCCTAACAACCACACTAAGTCAATGGGAAATGTAGCCTAACCATCGGTTTTCCCCCCCCCCCAAAAAAATAACAATACTTTGCGTAGCTTTGTTTACAGGTAGCCAAACACCACACGTAGTCAACGGAAAAATCGAGCCTAAGCATCTCTTTATTCGCTGAAATTGTGACGCAGTTAGCTAGAACTAAAATATCCATGAAATACTGCAACCTTCGACCACATGTTAGCCTAACAACCACACTAAGTCAATGGGAAATGTAGCCTAGAACCATTGGTTTGCAAAAAAAAAAAAATCGCTGGAAATCGGCAGTTGTTTGGAAGGTATGTGCTATGTCTTAGAGAGGGAATGTTGTATTTTACGTACACCGTTGCTGTGGCGATGGATTGGAGGTTTTAACTTCGATTACTTTTCAGCGGTATAATGGTTTCGTATGTGGTGGTAGGTGATTTTATCCACACACGAAAAAATTCATGATTAAAGGAAAGGGCACCTTCAGTAGAAGTACAGTAAACCTGTGTTTTCTATTTCAGTTGATGGGTTATTGGTTTTTCGTCATATATTCGGTGGATTGACGTTATTTGCTAAACGATCGCAAATTTTGGCAATTAAACTTTCAATGAATTATATATGCTATACGGTCGCAGCTAACTAGGAAGAGGGTAATTGTGCTTACTTGATCCTGATGAATGCTTAAACAACCTTTTTCCGTAAACAGCATATTGAACTTTGGAAAAGCGCCCCCTTAAACCTTAAAAAAGCCCTCGTAAATACATTAAGGGGGGCGTTTTTAACTTTTCATTTTCCAAAATAGCCCCCGAGAGCCAAATCTAAATTCCTACCCTGCGTTGCAAGTGGTGCACTATATTTGAGCCAAATTTAGCTTGTAAAAATAAAGCGTAATATGCAACGAACTAATTTATTAATATTTAGCAATCATCGTTTAAATAAAGCTCAGGGTTCCATGCCTCAATTTAAAATCAGACATTGGATTGGCCGATGTTTAGTACACAGGGGCGTAGCCAGTATGTAGCACTGTAGGCCCGGGCCTACACTTTTTTGGCCAAGTTTTCTTTTGGTTTAAAGCACCCATATCTCAAATCCATAAGCTTGCTGGACGAGTTTTAGATTCTAGACAGGAAAAACTATTGAAATGAACATAGCAAGAATATGGCTAAATTAGGTGACCTATTCTTCTGTCATCTAGGCTGTCATTTCTATCGCGTGCCGTTTTAATCAACACTCTACCTGGCGAAAAAGACTAAGTAAGTAAGTAAGTAAGTAAAACTGTATTTCATCCCAAGAGGGAAATTACAAGCTCGCATATGTACATATAAGACAGATACAAGATGAAAAAGGGTAAAAAGACATAAGCATGGCAAACATAAGAGTACACTCAGTACAGAGAATTAAAGTATAAAAGTTAAAAGGCGAGATGATTAAACAAATGTCACACCAGTATAGATGGCAAGAACGGGAAGATAAAGCAGGCAACAATATCGATTGAAACGACAATTAAAGAGCTTAATGCACTGAGGGATAAAGGAAGATTTGTGACGATTTGTTATTGCATTCGGAAGCCTCATCCGCCCACTACGAGAGATTATTGCACTGCTGAGATTCAGAAACAATTAATGGGTCATTCTCGTCGGCAAGGATGGCGTCGAGCTTAGACTCAATAACATGATGGTACATCCACTCCATAGTGAGCTGGTCCCTACCCAGAATACGATAGCCTGTCAGTTATTTAACATCTAGTTAAGAACCCGTTTACGCAGATAATATTTCCAGTTGAGAAACATTCCACAGTCAAATAAGCCTATCGTTGATTAACAGATTTTATAGAGCTGCAGCACTTTGTTGCCTGTTGTTACTGGCTTAATTACTCTGTACATGTACCTTGCTAATTTTAAATACATTATGTAGTATTGAATTGAGTACTTTTTTAACTCGTTTGTTTTGGGGTTTAAAAGTGATATTGAATGAGGTGTCTCAAGTTACCAAGAGGCCAGGGAACCAAAATAAACACTCAGGAAGGGCCGTTTCCGGCCATCTGGGGGGTTTGTAAAACCAAAAATTTTCTTATACGCTCCGCGCCAACCGATGGTGGCGCTCCGCTCAGATAGTCTTGCCTACAACTTTGTTACATTGTGAAAAGTCATGAAAACATTGACCGATTGTGTTTTTGGTTCAATAAAATAATTTCCCCGGAATTTTACCCCTCCCCTTAGACCCCTCCCCGGGGTGAGTCAAATATTCAGATATTAGCCATTTTGACTCGATAGGAAATTTCTTAGAGGAAACACTGGTTCCAATTATGTTACAGCTTTTCCTATCAGGTTTGTGGGTCATTATATATGCATTATGCGGTCACCAATCATGT
Organism: Apostichopus californicus; assembly: GCA_020650975.1. Classification (NCBI taxonomy): domain Eukaryota; kingdom Metazoa; phylum Echinodermata; class Holothuroidea; order Aspidochirotida; family Stichopodidae; genus Apostichopus; species Apostichopus californicus. The sequence continues at coordinate 7,216 of JAIPMN010101719.1, read as the reverse complement.
TCGTGTGTTGAAAATAATTACACCTATTTCATAACAGTCGCATAAAGTGACACCTATTGAACCTCATGTGGAGACTAACAAAATGAAACAAACAAGCAAAATTTATCTTTCGTCTCTCTATTGTGGTTCCAGAATATCATTGGGTTTAATGGCCAGGGATTAGTATAAGGATAAGAATAAGACTAAGGGCGGTATAGAGCAAACAGCAACAGTGTGAACGGTGTTCACTGTAAAACAAAATAGGAAAACATTTACAAATATGATGAAATATGTCAATACATTCAAAAGGATGATCGTATCAGGTTATTAGTAAAATACTGCACGAAACTGAATTTTAAGGAAATATGCAACAACCTAGAGATATTTAATAGCTATAACCAAATCCAAAAGTTCTTAGAAATATGCCATAGTGAACAGCTTGGGCTTAGGAACCTTTAATTCTATTGCTGACTTAACATGCATGCAAGGAACTTATATCATTAATACGGCAATGTGACTATTTTCAGAAAATGAATTATTGGAGATACAATAAGTAAATAAAACATTAATCATGTGAATCACTTACACGGAACGATAATTGACAGAAGTCAAGCCTCAAACTAGAACATGTTTAGTGATCAAATTTGGACAAGAAGTGTCAAAAATCAGTCTCTAACCACTAAATATGATAATGAATTTCTCAAAGTTTAAGTAAACAAGGAATTTACAAAACACAATTACAATAATTAAAGATGGACATTCTTTTATGTACCAAACTAATATCGCAATATACAAAGCTGTGAAAAATATTGTCGTGTGTCAATCCAGACCAAGTTCCTGGTTATTTTGCAGCCCAGTTTAGGTGAATGCTTGTTATATTAATATATTTTTTCTGTGTTCGCGGGTTTTCTGTGCCTTATAGTGTATTCGTTATTTATTGTCTGTTCCTGTCATTCTGCATGTTTTTGTGTTCAATCTGTGCTCTTTTTTGTCTTGTTTCAGTGCTGTCCGTGGTTTTAGGTTTGTAGCATCAGTGTATCCTATCGTTCAGTGTATAGTCTCTGTTCAACCTAAGCTGCTAATCGTGAGTATTGATTTTCTGTGTTCGCTTTTTTTTCTGTGCCTTAGTGTATTCGTTATTTATTGTCTGTTCCTGTCATTCTGCATGTTTTTGTGTTCAATCTGTGCTCTTTTTTGTCTTGTTTCAGTGCTGTCCGTGGTTTTAGGTTTGTAGCATCAGTGTATCCTATAGTTCAGTGAATAGTCTCTGTTGAGCCTAAGCTGCTCGTCGTGAGTATCGATTTTCTGTGTTCGCGAGTTTTTTCTGTACCTTAGTGTATTCGTTATGGCTGTGCCTGATCGTTTAGTCTGCTGTGACGAGTGTAATATATGTGGACCGAGTCTGAGGTGTCTGGATAATAGGATGGATGGATAAGAAGGGTGATTAGGATGGATGGATAAGATTGATGGATAGGATGGATAAATAGGATGGATGGATGGATATAGGATGGATGGATAGGATGAATGGATAAGATGAATAGGATGGATGGGTATGATGGATGGATATGATGGCGGATAGGATGGATGGATAGGATGGATTGATAGGATGGATAAATAGGATGGATGGACAGGATGGATGGATAGGACAGATAGATGAGATGGATGGATAGGGATGATAGGATGGGTAGGATTGATATGATAGATAGGATGGATTGGATGGATGGATAGGATGGATGGATAGAATGGATGGATAGGATGAATGGATGAATGGATGGGATGGATAGGATGAACAGGATGGATGGATAAGATGGTTGGAAAAGATGGATGTATAAGATGGATGGATATGATGGATGGATAGGATGGATGGATAGGATGGATGGATATGATGGATGGATGGATTAGATGGATAGGTTGGATGGATGGATGGATAGGATGGATGGATGAATAGGATGGATGGAAGGATATGATAGATGGATGGATACGATGGATAGGATCAACCGATTGATTGATGGATTGATCTAAAAAACAAACACCGGGTAAAACCAACTTTAGAAATTTTGTAAGGAGTATTGCATTGACTGTGGAACTTTACATAGAATTTCCCGTCAAATTAATGTTTATTTTGCATGCAAACTTACAGACCTAAGATGGCTGCCAATTTTAATACCATGGACGTCAAACCAGATTTGAAGAAGGCAGTAAACGGTAAGTTTTCTTTTATAAAAACACGTAACATTGGCGAATTTAATGCGGATATCATATAATATATATTTACAACATAATAGCATATGTAAAGCAAACGTCTGAAGTGAAAGGAGTGAAAGGACAAATAGAGCCAACAAGTATCATGACACTTCTGTGTGCGCTGAAGAAAATACGTCTTTATGGGATTGAGAGGCGTGTAAGAAAGCTGTAGGAGGAACATACAGGGAGACTATGTTCCAGTGATGATCATTCTAAGGCTCAATTAGAAGGTACTGTAACTTTAAAGCATATCTTTATACATGAATGTTCGTATGTACTCGCAAAAGTCCTAAGAATGCGCATTACCTCCATCGATTTACTGCGATTGGTAATTTTCGAGGGATTTGCTACAATGTTAGTGGATATTTAGTCTGATATTTTAAGTGAACATTTCTTGAAAACCTGTAAAGTATAAATCTCAACTTTCGACAGAAAGTGTAGTTTGATCGAATATAGTTGGAGGTATATTGTTCCTTTAACAATTGAAGATAAACTACTGTAGTTTGCGTGTAATAATAAAACAAGATGATTGGGTGTATAGTATCTTAGTAATTTCTTTTCTATTCTTAGTAAATATGATATTCTTGATCCTAAGGTCATAACCGTCTACTGTACAATACATCTGAATGAGATATTTTACTAGTATTGTTAGGTAATGCTTCATGTCCAAAAATCAATATTCCAATGCTCGATATTCTCACAAAACATGTCCAATGGTTATTGTTTGATTTTATGTAAAACAAGTTTGTAGCTAATATTCCAACTTATTAAAACTTACTTTTTTTCTAAGTCGCAGGTTTCGATCATTTCAAAGTCAACCTACCTGACCATCAGCCTCTTCTCGTGATTCAACAATTATCAAATTTGCTTGCATTCAAATCTGGAGAGATTGATAGAAACACTAGATTCGGGAAACCTGGATAACTTCAATTTGAGTCAAAATGTCTTGTGAGCATTAGTTAATAATTTGTGCCTCCTGGTGAAAACTTATCGAGATTTACAGATACATAAACCAGCCTATTATCACAGACTGATACTATTATTGCTAACGATATAGGTAACTAACTACATGGGTTAAGTGACGCATGGATGCAAGTGTCTTTGATTTATGTCGTGGTAGTAATATAGGTATACATTAAGACGGTACACAAACCCAATTGCCCTTTTTGACTGGCAGCATTGTAGTTAGGAACATCTGTAGAAAAAAATAGTAAAAAGGAAAGGAACAACGCACACCTATCGATAAACTGTGGGGGCTTATCATGCACGTTTAACATGCACATCAGACAGATGTATTTAAGAACTCTTTGCATCGCCTTCATTTGTTTCTATGTCGCAGGTTTCGGTCTTTTTAAAGTCGACCTAGCTAATCATCTGGATGTTCCCACGATTCAACGATTATCAATTTTGCTTGGATTAGACACTGGAGAGATTGATAGCATCAAGAGATCCGAGACACCTGGATTAGAAATGGTGATTCTTTTGGATAATCGAAGAGTTATAACTCCTACTGATATAACAGATCTTTTAGACTTGTTACAAGAATTGAAGCTGGCTAGTCTCGCTGCGAGAATAAAAAGTTCTTTCCAAGCAAAGACTACCCAAGCAAAGAAAGACCAGGATCTTTACCACAAAGGTAATCATCTGTTCTAAATATTATTTTCATGTTTCAAGTCACTCAAGCAAGAGAGAAAAGTCACAAAAGTATTTAAGATTGGACTATAACATGATAAAATGTGGATTTCATAACATTAATTCTCATTTCATAGATACCGATATTTGTTGACTAACTTGACTATTCATTATAAAGGGTGTGAGTTTGAAAACAAGAAAAGCCAAATAAAGGAGAAACCGTCTGATGTATCGGAGTATCACAATTGAGTTAATGTAAAAACCTCTCTTGTATATTAAACCGAACTAACTAGAAAATAACAAGTCCCTATATATGAAGTCACCCTATAAAGATCGTTGACTGGGATTTATATAAGAGAAATTCGGCTTTTGTGAATACAACAAACAAAGTGGGGGAGGGGGGGGGGGGAATTGGGCAGACATACGTTTAGGACTTTTAACTGAGTGTGCAGCAAGAAAGGCAGTGGCTGCGTATACATTCCTTTGTTCAGGTATACGCAGTTAATAAACGTTATGTTCAGTGGATTACAAATTTATATTGTAAATATTTCTTTCGCAACGTACAATTAATGTAGTAGTTTACAATACAGTAGCCATATCAGACGCGATACGCGATTCAGTACTTGTACTCATTTGTCGGGGTACAATCTGTACTCGAGAATTTGTTTTTAATGTTACTCCATGAATCAAGTGGACACATAACCTTCCTGAAACCATTTAGACCTGACATTTTGTTACACCATAGCCGCCAAAAACACGGCTCAACTTTGCCAAAAAAGCGGGTGTCTTATTCTGAACGAGAGGGCACATAATAGCCTGTGAATGTTCGAAGTAATTTCGCCAACAACTGGTGATATTATACATATATTTGAGAAAACTTGATACTCCGATTTAGAAAAGTTAAAGCGACCTTAATTGACATTCGACTTACAAGGATATGTTTAGTGAGTAGAAGCAGAGGAATACATATTTGACTAGGGTTGAGGAGATTCTCTCTGTGATAAAAATTAGTGGCGATTATGTCTCTTGCACTAACCATATGCTCTGCAAAACACACTTAGCGGCATATTGCAGATGTAACGATTTTTTCTAAGTCGCAGGTTTCGATCATTTCAAAGTCAACCTACCTGACCATCAGCTTCTCATGATTCAACAATTATCAAATTTGCTTGCATTAAGATCTGGAGAGATTGATAGAAACGATAGATTCTGTGCCTCCTAGTGAAAACTCATCGAGATTTACAGATACATAAACCAGCCTATTATAACAGACTGATACTATAACTGCTAGCGATATAGGTAACTCACTACATGGGTTAAGTGACCCATGGATGCAAATGTCTTTGATTTATGTCGTGGTAGTGATATAGGTATACATTAAGACGGTACACAAACCCAATTGCCCTTTTTAACTGACAGCATTGTAGTTAGGAACATCTGTGGGGGAAAAAATAGTAAAAACTTAAGGTAAGAAACGATGTACACCTATCGATAAACTGTGGAGGCTTAGCATGTACGTTTAACATGCATACCATCGCCTTCATTTGTTTCTATGTCGCAGGTTTCGGTCGTTTTAAAGTCGACCTAGCTGATCATCTGGATGTTCCCACGATTCAACGATTATCAATTTTGCTTGGATTAGAACCTGGAGAGATTGATAGCATCAAGAGATCCGAGACACCTGGATTAGAAATGGTGATTCTTTTGGAGAATCGAAGAGTTATAACTCCTACTGGTATAATAGCTCTTTTAGACTTGTTACAAGAATTGAAGCTGGCTGGTCTCGCTGCGAAAATACAAAGTTCTTTCCAAGCAAAGAATTCTCAAGCAAAGAAAGAACAGGATCTTCATCTCGAAGGTAATCATCTGTTCTAAATATTATTTTCATGTTTAAAGTCACTAAAGCAAGAGAGAACAAGAAAACCAAGAGGTTTTGATATTCCTTGGCATCTAAATATTACTGTAGGTTCATTGTGTACACTTGGTTCCGACCTTTTATGAATATTAATGTAGCATCAACACAAATGTTGTTCCTTGCTATCAGCTCAAGTTTGATGAACAAATTGATATTTTAAAGAATTTGCTTTAAGCTCATACCACTCATTAATATTCATGCCCCCCTCATTAATCGTATTGGGGTAGAATTCCGACTTGCAGCTGGAAGGTTAGGGGTTCGACTCCTGGCCAGGTCATACTGAAGACTTTAAAAATGGAACCTATTGCCATTGTTCTTGGTGCTCAGCATAAGTAATGGAGTAGGGAAAGAAGCCAGTGAGTCACAACTGGAAAAAGGCTGTGGCCGGTGTGAATTAAACCAAATGGTTAGAAACTGAGCTTAAGCCAAGGAATAAAAAATGACCCAAAGTGACCACTAGATGACTACTGACCCCAAATCTCTGAATGAAGCCCTACCCAAGCATCACTATAGCAAACACTCAAGACTGCAATTGAATCTGTAGAAGCATTTTTTTTTGTTTTTCCATAAAATGACCGAAAGTGAACACTAGATGACAAGCCATCATTGCATCCACGATTCCACATTTCATCAAATTCTGTCAAAGCATGTTTGCAGGAGGTCATTTTGAAACCAATTGTTGTCAGATAGAAGAATAGGTAGATTGACCCAGCATAATATAAAGTGAGCTGAAAACTAGCAACAAAAGTGATTAAATACTTCATGATATGACAAATCTGAATAAGTTAAAAAAACAATGTTTGGTTTTTAATAACAAACAACTTTTATTTACCCCTCTGCCAAATGTACTGTAACGAATACGTACGGCCGGTGACACTGCGTATCATTATGTGTTATCCACAGAAATAGAACACGGAGAAAGCCGACAGTGTTATTGCCCACACATTTGACCGATTGAAGCAAGCTAAATGCGAGGGCGCTCTTACTTTTACGGCAAAATACAGCCTAAGGCTGGTGCTTTACGTACATTCTTAAAGTTAGTAAACGGGTATATTTTCATAGTTTTCCCAAAGAAAAACTGATTGCTGAGAAATTCTGACTCCTGTACGGATTCACAGGCTTCTAACATTTCTTCATCGACCATATGTTCCAAAATTAGATCACGAATGTGTAGTTTTTGCATACTACCCTTAACAGGAATACCAAAATGTTTAGAAACCCCGCCCCTCATGAATAATAATGAGATTGGACAAACTGTCACCATATTCATATAGAGGACTTTCCTCTAGTACCACCAAACCAAGATCCATGAAAATTTTACTTACGGTTGCGAAGACATTGACATTTGTTGAAAATCACTCTAAGCCCCGCCCACTCATTAATATTCATGATATTAGCACCAAAATAAATAGGGATCGTCTACTCATGATGGGTAACCTATGTACC
>JAIPMN010101709.1:0-12080 GCA_020650975.1 Apostichopus californicus | reverse complement strand
TCGGTAAGGACCTCGATACGGAGGCTGCAGCGGTCGTTTAACGCGGTCGTCTCGTACCCAAACATGCGTGCATGTATTTAGATCAGGATGCATTTGCGCCTTACGTACAACCGGCCTCGACGTAGCCGGTTGAAGGTTGGACATATGTTTCCTGATGCGGTCTACATACTTGGCAGGGTCGGCTAGAGCGTCGTCAGACCTGGTTGTAATCATGTCACAGGGAAGCCGGAGCGTGGAACCGAAAACCATCTCAGCGGCTGTACAACCGATGTCGGGCTTCAACGTGGTTCTGATGCTCAAGAGGCTCAGTGGCAAAACTTCGGACCATCGTGTTGGGTCGTCAGAAGCTTTGAGTGCGTCTTTCAATTGGCGATGGAAACGCTCCACGAGGCCATTCGCAATCGGATGATAGGCAGTAGTGCGTACACGAGTACTGCCAAGCAATGCAGTCAGCTGTTTGAAGAGGTCGGATTCGAACTGGCCGCCTCTGTCAGTTGTAATTATCGATGGGGTTCCGAATATAGCGATCCATCGCGAAACGAAAGCTCTGGCGACTGTCTCCGCTGTTATATTAGTTAAACATATAGCTTCCGGCCATCTTGTGAACCTATCAATGATGGTTAACATATATGTATAGCCGTTCGAAGGAGGAAGTGGACCGACTAGATCTATGTGGACGTGATCAAAGCGCGCATCCGGGTTGGCGAATGTTCCGAGTGGCGCGATAGTGTGACGATGGACTTTCGAGCGCTGACATTGCAGACATGTTTTTGCCCAGTGCCTAACATCCGTGTTGATGCCGGTCCAGACAAAACGGTCTGTGATTAAACGTTGCGTAGCGCGAATTCCCGGGTGTGACATAGAATGAAGTTTGTCAAATATCAGTCGTCGAAACTTCTCCGGTACGAATGGTCGAGGATGTCCCTTAGAAGTGTCGCAAATTAGAGTACCGTCGGAAGATGGGAGTGGAACTTCTTTGAATCTTTCTGGCGAAGAGGATTGTAGTCGCAAAAGTTCACTGTCGTTCTTCTGTTCAGTCGCTATCTGCTCAAGGTCGACAGGAGTGTCACCCGCTGACATGTCAAGTCCGCTAATCTCTGCTCGCGAAAGAGCATCAGCTACGACGTTATTCTTACCGCTGATGTGGCGAATATCAGTCGTAAATTGCGAAACGAAATCTAAATGGCGGATTTCGCGTGGCGAATAGCGATCTGAACTTGACTTCAGTGCGTAAGTAAGCGGTTTATGATCCGTCATTATGTAGAATGCGCGGCCTTCCAATGAGTGCCTAAAATGTCGTATAGACAAATATATTGCAAATAGCTCACGACCGAAGGTACTGTAACGTTTTTCGGTAGGGCTAAGTTTCTTGGAAAAGAATGCGATAGAGTGCCAACAACCGTTTTGGTACTGTTGCACTGTGCGCCGCCTACACCGGTATCTGAGGCGTCGACTACGAGCGAAAGAGGTTTGGTATGGTCAGGGTGAACCAACAGTGTAGCATTGGCAAGCTCGGTTTTACTGTTACGAAACGCCTTAGACGCCGAATCATTCAACACCACTGGAGCAGTCTTTGGTTTCTTTCCAGCCAACAGGTCAGTCAATGGTTGTAACAATTCGGAACACCGTGGAATGAACCGACGATAGAAATTGAGAAGACCAAGGTACTCTCGAAGTTCGCGTACGGTAGTTGGTGCTGGAAAGTCGTGGATGGCTTTAACCTTCTCGGGTAAGGGACGAATTCCCCCGGCGTCGACTCGGTGCCCAAGGAAATCCAACGATGTCGCGCCATATTGGCATTTTGCGGGGTTAATTACCACTCCGTAGTCGTGCAATCTGTTTAAAAGTTGCCTCATATGTTGCTTATGCTGGTCAAGTGATTCACTGGCGATAAGTATATCATCGATGTAGACATAGCAGAACGGTAAGCCTCGTGTTACCTCGTCGATAAACCTCTGGAAGGTTTGAGCTGCGTTGCGGAGACCAAAAGGCATACGGGTGAATTCGTACAAACCGAAAGGCGTTGTGACGGCTGTCTTACAGATATCAGACTCCTCCACTGGAATTTGATGGTACGCTCGGACTAAGTCGATCTTCGAGAATATTCGGGCACCATGAAGTGACGCTGAAAAATCATGAATATGCGGGATCGGGTACAGGTCGGGTACGGTAATATTATTTAAGGCCCTATAATCTCCACATGGTCTCCAATCTCCAGATGCTTTCGGGACCATATGTAGCGGTGACGCCCAATGACTATCAGAGGGTCTGATAATACCCAGTTGTAACATGTGGTCGAATTCATGTCGTGCGATTTTAAGTCTGTCTGGTGCCATACGTCTAGTACGCGAGGTAACAGATGGGCCAGTGGTTGTAATATGATGTGTAATATTGTGCTTTACAGGCCGTTCGTTGAAATTCGGACTTGCGATGGATGGAAATTCGCTAAGAAGTTTTTCAAAGTTGGCGTTGGTGTTTGACGTGGCGAAAGCGGGAGAAAGTGTTCTCTCTGTAGTTGTTGTCCCGGTTATTGTGAGGTGAGTAAGGGCGTCGATCAGGCGATTTCCCTTTACATCTACCAGTAGAGAAAAATGTCTCAAGAAATCACACCCCAGGATAGCTTTACGCACATCTGCAATGACGAATATCCACTGAAAACGCCGCCTGAGCCCGATGATGAGGGTGAAGGATCTGTAGCCAAATGTTGCGATAGGCGTACCGTTTATGGCGTTTAACGATGGTCCTCTACCGCGATTACGTAAGTCAGTGTGCGTTGGAGGAATTACACTGACGGCCGCGCCCGTGTCTACAAGGAATCGTATGTTGTGGTTTCTGTCGACAATGTAAAACAGGCGGCTGTTATCTAGGCCAACGTTTGCCGCCGCTATTCGTTGGCCGTCGCGTTTTCCGCACGCTTGCAGGGTTGGCGACAATGGAGTGCCTTATCACCATAAGTGCGGTGGTACCAGCAAAGTTCACTGTCCGAACTGGATGCATCGCCCCCGCTGCTACGATTATTCGGTCGATTTTGAGAACGGCCGCGACTACGGCTTCTCGCGCGCACTTCCGTTTTTAAGGCTGAAACTTGCGCCGTGAGTTCTTTGATTTGCTCTTGTAGCAGCTGTACTTCAGGTGCGGTGATGACGGGGTTAGATGCACCTGATACGTTGATGGAGGCCACCTGCTGTGTTTGCGAAGTCTCCATAATTTTGTCAGCCATTTGCGCTAGTTGTTCAATGGTAGTGTTATCACTAACAGGCGCTAGAATTAGTTGAACGTTAGACGGCAGACGTTGCACAAATAACTGCTTTAATATGGAGGATTCTAACTTGTTATCCCCCAGTAGCTGGAACATCTTGCGCAACAGTTGGGATGGTGTGTTGTCGCCTAATTCCTCTGATATCAGCAATCGATGGAGACGTTTTTGTTCAGAGGCCGTGGTCCTTTTAATGAGTTCAGTCTTAAGGGTCTTATATGGTTCTGTGGTAGGAGGGTTGACGAGGATATCTCGTACCTCTTGCGCAATATCTGGTTGTAACGACCCGATAATGTGATAGTATTTTGTAACTTCGGCTGTAATACCGCGTGTTGCAAATTGCGCCTCCACCTGCGCAAACCAAATGACTGGGTCGTTGGGCCAGTACGGTGGTAATTTTAAACTTACCGCGGCGATCGTGGGATTTTCAGTTGGCGTAGACATGATAAGTATTAAGAGTAAGTCAAAAACCAAACGGTCGCTATTCAGACTTGAATGCGTATGACTATCCAAATAGAAATAAACTTGGCAGATACACGAGTTTGTTGTCGTTAGACTAGGCTATCGCAATAAATGTTGCGGTGGGAGCTTGTATAGAGTATAAATATGATAATAATGGAAATATGAACGTGTCACCCTGTCCGGACTGATCACGTCGGGGTCACCACTTTGGCGGGTTTAATACATTATTAACTCACCTTTTTTTTCTTCACGGTCCAGGTGACGTCCACTACGCTGTTCCCTCTAACCAGTCCCAGTTTTCATAAGAAAGGTGTCGCTGGGGCCTGGCGCAGAACAGCGATAATTTCCTCCACATAACATATATTGATAAACATATGTCCATTAATCCATACACAATAATAATGGTATTATATAGTTAATGTTCCTCGAACAAATATAGAAAACGGAACATTAGTCAGTTAACTCCTAATACTCTTGTAACTACTAATCCAATCGATACGTGGTTTAATAATTAAGTCGTGATCCTCAGAATGAAAATAAAGAAGAATTCCAATATACGCGCACTGATACATAAATGATAAATCCCGGACTAATTAATATGAATTAATAGCGGAACATCCAATATAAAATGATCGTAGATGCATTAAATGAGAAACACTTGTTGTCGAGCGTGAATTCGAGATGAGAATGTCATCGTGGGAAAAACTCCTCTTTTTGGCTAAAAACTCGTTCCTAACGGTTGAGTCACACAACCCAGGGTCAGGGGTTAATGTCCATTTGTCCGAGAGTAATGAAATGAGGTATTTAGTAAAAAACGACAATGACTGAAATTCCAAAGTTGAACAAATTATGGCGGCGCTGTTTCCATTGAGAACAAATAGAATTTCCTAAAGAAAGTCACTACAAGCACACGAGTCCGTATTTGGCAAGCCTTTTGTGCTATAATTCGAAAACTCAGCTAGTATATCGACTGATAAACTCTATTTTCATCTGATAAACTTTGTTTTCAACGTTAATGAAGCGAAAAAATATGTAGTTTATCTTTAAACACGGATTCAGCCACCGGAATATTTTTACATTACATTATAACGCACAGAAAGTTTTACATTCTGTTTTGTAACGTTGTTTGGGAAAGCCTGGGCACTTAGTTTCGCGAAAATCATGTTTGTCAAAGTCATTCACAATACAAAGATATATTATCGTACAATACAAGAAAGATGCCAACTATCGCTGTGGTAATATCATAACACAAATTGAAAGTCGATCACCATGTATGGCGGTCATATGTGTTTAGACTGAATTGATCTTTGGAATGTTATTGTTACTCGTTCTTGTTTAACTACTTAGTCAAGACCTTACCTAGCATAAGTTAGGCCTAAATTAGTAAACTACGTGATGTTACTTGTTAGGATGACATTGGGTGATTGGGGCTGACTGTCGACTTATCGATTTCCATTGCTTGCTCTATCATGTTATATCAGACAGCGTAGCCAATTTCATCTCCAAATGCTTTGTCATCTGGTGTCATCAAAGCATAATGTAGTCCTAATTAATACTGATTCTCTGGTGTGGAACATATGTTGTAGGCCATATGATATAGCCTAGGCTATATTCCATTTCTGAGTTTTGGGCAATTTGACTATAAAGTAACTGTATTATTGCCAGGAGTGTTGTGTGCTGTAAAGACTAGTCTGTGCTAAATGGTGTTCTCCACCTGTTTGAAAAACCTGATAACTCTATCATAATGAAAACTATGCAAAGTTTACAACTGAATAACATTATTAGCATCTTATTAAAGGGTGTGAAGACTCGCGCACAAAGAACAGCTCATGCCGCTAATCTGACCTAATTTCGAATGAGGTGTAACAGAAGTCATAGACACCACCATCGATCCCAGAAAATACACACACAGTTGCTACCATTGGTAATCAGACACTAATGTACAGTCAATACATACAGCTACGGTCAATACCCACAACACGGTGTACATAGCATCGATGGACATCTTCAGTCTAGATAAAAGAAAACAAGGTATCACGTTTCATTACTGTCTGCATTTTGTAGCGACAAGATGAAAACTTCACTTGCAAGCAAGGGAAACTACTTTTTCAACACGCGGTTTGGGGTAAGTCTTTAATGCCTTTAAGTAAAAGTACCAATTGTCTTTTCTTGCAGGTAACTGGAGCAAACAAAGGCATTGGATTTGCCATTGTGAGATCTCTTTGTAAGAAACTTGACAGATCTGATGTGATATACCTTACCTCCCGTGATGAATCTCGAGGACTTGAAGCCATTGAAAAGCTTAAAGAAGAAGGACTGTCCCCTCACTACCATCAACTAGATATTGGTGATGAAGAAAGTGTAATAAGACTAAAAGAACATTTAGAGAAATCTCACGGTGGACTTGATATTCTCATAAACAATGTTGGAATAGCATCCTGGGTAAATTAATTTAAATTTTAAAAATATCTAGGAAAATGTTTCACATCTTTCAATGACTTTGAAAATTCACACTGTATTCTTCTCAAGTATATTACATAAATCTGCAAAACTTGTGTTGCTTGAACTTCGCAATAGTTAGTAATGAGGCAACATCATTCAAAGATGTCCATGATCATGAGCAGCACAATTTGACAATTGAAAGCAGATAAATGAGTCGTTTGAGTTGATTTTGATATTAATTTTTATGCTGCTTTATACCATAATGTCATCATGATCATTAGTCAAAGTTCACCACAAACCAGTAAAGTAATAATATGAAATTTTCAAACTAGTGTTAAGGTGATGAAAATGTCAAGAATTGGCTTGAATTTGTTTATTATTTGCTCATTATAACCATTGTTTGATGCAAAATAAAAGAATAGGTAAGTTTCAAGTGAGATCTACTGCAAGACTTATATAGAGAATGAGTGGCAGTTTGAGAAAAAAATTATGTAACAAATGTAAACTCAAAATGTTGCTTCAAATGTTGGCTATGATCATCTTCAGGATATTATTCCTGACAGTTATCCTATTCTTTGTGTAGTATTTGTAATATTATTCTTCTTTGCCAATATGACAGGAAAATGATTTACCTTTCATGGAGAGAGTGGAACGTACGCTGAAAACAAATTTCTTTGACACTTTGAAAACTTACAACATCCTCAGCTCCATCCTCAGATCAAACAGCAGGTAAGCTTTTCCCAATTTTAATATTCATTACATTGTTTTATCTCCCTGTACATTTCAAAAGGGTTAATAATAAATATACCACAATAATGAGGTATGATATATCTATTATCTCAACACATGTTGAAATAAAGGGGCCAATGGCCCAAATGCTGGGACAGAGATCTTAACTTTGTGGGCCTATTGGTCTGATGCAAATGTAATATAGGCTTAGACTATCAGATCTCTAAATGTTTGAACCTTTTACAGTTTGGCCCCTTCAATATTCAATCAGAAATTTCATTTATTGACTGTAAATATTTCTGCAATCTGTTTCATATTAGAGCTAGGTCATGGCTGATACTAAAATGGCTCTGTTAGCACTAAACTGCAATTCTGTAGTAACACTTATATGAACATTGTGAATAGATATGACTTTTTTTGTGAATTTATATGACGTTTTATTGTGAATAAACATGACTTAAAGGGAGTGAAGAAAGAAATGTCTGTTAAAGGTAATCTGACCTAGTTTCAAATGAGGTTTAACAGAAGTGTTAGACAACACCATTAATTCCAGAAAATACACACACAGCTTTCTACCGTCGGTAATAAGACACTAGTGTACAGTCAATACATTAAGCTAGGTCAATACCCACAACACAGTGTACATAGCAGTGATGGACATCTCAGGTCTAGATAAAAGATAACAAGGTATCACGTTTCATTACTGTCTGCATTTTGTAGCGACAAGAAAAAAACTTCACTTGCAAGCAACGGAACGAAAGTTAAATGTAGAGGGCGGCACGCTGTCTGGGGCGAGTCTTCAATTCCTTTAATGATTTGAGCCTTGTCTTCTCATTTGTCACCTATGCTTCTTTGAACAGCCTCAGAAGCTGTCAGATTTTGACACAAGATAAGAACCAATAGTTTTTGCAAATTGCAATTTTTTTTAATATCATCTAGACAGGTTTCTATAAACATGTTTTAATGAGTCTCAGGTATAATTTGCTGTCAATACATTTATTTCTTTACATTTTGATCACACAGAGTTGTTTTTGTTGCCAGTGGATTGGGTCATACATGCTACAGGAAGATCAGTTCAGAACTTAAGAACTGTTTTCGAGAAGCTAAAAGTGAAGGTGATGTTCAGAAGTTGATGCAAAAGTTCATCAGGTAAATTAAAAGTGAAACACAAGCGATGCATCACATCGCCCCCACGCCCCCTCCCCTCCATATAGACACAGATGGACAGTATTTCCCCACTCCCATTTTTGGACTCATCACCCTAAGAAAGGTGGTACCTGGAGAGTCGCTTCTCAAGAACATCAATGTTTACCATGGCAACCATTGCTATGGCAACTGCGATATGCTAGCACTAGACAATTAACTACAATATCCCATCGCCTGTGGGAGCAATGAGATGATACTTTCGTTATGTTTTCATGAATGATTTTAATAGTGTTGTCTGCATGCCAAATAGATTTGGTCTCCATTTTCCCATTTTTTAAGTGTGAACCGCTATTGCCTATGGTCAGGCAATTTGGAAATCTTTTCTACATTTGTTACTCCTTAAGAAGTTTTGAAAAGCTTTCTGAGGTTTATTAAGAAAGACACATGTCACTTCTTTATGAAACAGTCAATCAAATAAAGAATTATTGAATAGCAGTAGAATATTCAGTAATATATAGATTTCATTATGAAAGCTTCCAGTTACTGTAGAGTTTCCTTTGAGAGTTTGGGTCGGCTTGGCACTTGGGTATCCTCTCTATAACATATCCATGCTTGTAGTAACTGAAGTGTTTACCAGAATACAGTAGATTCAACTGCTAGAGCCTGACAACAATTGAATATTTCACTCTCAGTTTTTCTTATCCATAAAGGTAGCTTGACATCCAAGTGACCTTTCAAGGGTGCATACCTGTTGTATAACACCTAATGTGACACTACTGTGATTGTCTTGATTCTTTTCACTTTCAGTGATGTGAGAACCGGTAACCATGGAGAGATGGGCTGGCAGCCTGGAGAGGATACTATTCCTCCCTACAGTGTATCCAAGCTTGGTATCATCGCAGCGACCAAAGTACTCGCTGAAAACCTTAAAGATGGTCCCAGGGATGGGATTCTAATTAATACTGTGAGTCCGCATAGAGTTATGTATCTGTGATATGTGTTTATGTTCAGTTATGTCTCGCCCCCCCCCCCTTCCAGCATTGTTGTGGCTGTGGCGGGTTTTTTCAGATTTGCATGTTACACTAGTGTCCCTACTTTATCAATTATAGTCTATTATAAAAACGATAAAATAGGATTTCTAGGTTTGGACCAAGCATTTAAAAAAAGAGTGGGTGTGGCCCTGAGATTGCTGAAACTGACTCACAAGTTGGGGTATGGGGTTCTCACCCTCCCTCCCCCCACCCGAACAAATGCAGACATGAGATGGTGCTCCTTTGAAATGTCTCAATGATGTATTGATATCAATAAGTGCAATTCAGACAGTGTGTGGAATTAATAATGTTCTTGTTTCAACTTTGGCACATTGTGGAGCAACAGATACTAGCTTAAAGGCATTGAAGAAAAAGTTAACTTTCCGTTGCTTGCAAATGACGTTTTCTCCTTGTCGCTACAAAATGCAGACAGTAATGAAACGTGATACCTGTTATCTTTTATCTAGACCTGAGATGTCCACGCTGCTATTTAAACAGTGTTGTGGGTATTGACCGTAGCTATATGTATTGACTGTACACTAGTGTCTAATTACCGACGGTAGCAAGCTGTGTGTGTATTTTCTGGGATCCATGGTGGTGTCTAACACTTCTGTTACACCTCATTCGAAACTAGGTCAGATTACCGGCATGAGACGTTTCTTTGTGCGCGAGTCTTCACACCCTTTAATGGATGGTTTATCTCTTGTTTCTCATTTGGCAGTGTTGCCCTGGATTCGTTGCGACTGATCTCAATAATCACCGGGGTCGTAGAACCATCGACGAGGGAGCTGTGACACCCGTGCTTCTTGCTCTAATTCCTAGAGGATCTTCTCAGCCCCAGGGTAAATATATGGATGCCCATCCAAAAATACAGGACTTCCTTACAGAGTAGACGATATTAAGTTTAGTAGATGAGGCAGGCACCACACTTTGGTCTTTCTCCTGCATGACAGTGATGTATTATTATGGGATACCTTGGAGACAGGAGCAAAACAAAAGGAAGTTTCTTTTTTTGGACCATATTGTCTTGCAAAGATAAAAGTGAAGCAATATTTCACATCTGTAGTTTTGATCTACCAGCAAACTTAGTATTCATAACTGGAGAAACAAATATCAGTCATGGGTAATAAAGATATCCTATGGTTGGTTACAATAGTTTGCATACTTTCCCATGATCAATTTTTGGAAGAACCTTTTTCACTCCGGCAGAAAAATTGACGGCAGCTGCTGCAATCAAGCAGATAATTAATCATCGTTGTTGAGGAAGATCAGCAATATAAATCTCGCAACTAGAAAGGGCGTCATGTTCAAATAGCTAAAGGTAATGGACTTAAGATCTAAGGACTTTAGGTTCGAGTCCTGGCCAGATCATTATGTTATGTCCTTGGCAAGGCATTTTATCTCCATTGCCCACTTTGTAAGTGGGGACCTACGAGGTCACTTGTAAATATGCTTGTCTGCGCTGGTTGTGGCTGCACCTTATGGAAAGCCCCCCCCCCAGGGGACACATTGATGTGGGGCACTGTAGTGCCCCAGAAGCGAAGGAACTGTTTGAATTGTGCACACTTTGGTGTGTGGGTGTGTCAAGCTACCAATGACTAACAGTTAATTGTTGTAAATGTTGTGTGAGAATGCCTTGCATTGATACAAGCCTGTAAACTTTGAAACTTTAACTTTTAACTTTAACTATGCAATAAAGTGTTTTTTTTTAATAAAACTGTTGGTGTCTAAACCAAAGGATGTGAGACAAACCATTATCGATTGGTTCCTCGTAACGCATAGTTCTGAAAGTGGGTTATTGATTGAGTGGTAAAGTGGTTTATGTTGTCTTCTTAGAATGTCTTCTCCTGTATTGGTGGAATTTGTTTCCACTTGCTTTAACATTCATTGAGCCTAGATAATTTGATCTTTCACAAAAGTCAAAGTATTTTTCTATTTTTTTACTTAAATAGTCACTTGTTGATGGTCCTGTTCACAAAATCTTCAATGTATTTTTTTGTGTTTGAGGTATACTTAATTTTTCGCTTTATATACTCTTGTTTATTCCCTTTCAATATTTTTCTCAGCAATCTTTTACATGTTACATAGTCTTCCAAAATGTACTGAATAATATCAAATAAAATGTATAAGATAACCATAACATAGAGAGTATTACTAATGTAAAATACATATTAATATACAATACTGGATCAATCATGAGTGTCTTGATCATCTATTGTGTAAAATTATATATAATTGTACTGAGTGGCATGGAAATTGTGTGTGGGGGGTGGGGGGTACACTCCACACAAAATATTAATGTAGTTATTATCGAAACTGTACGTATAGCCATAATTTATAACCTAAATTTGCCTCATATAGCATAGTTCACTAACAACAATTCTAACAATTTAATTCATTAGAAGGTCCCTTTAAAATGGTAGTCTGCGCCAACGACCTCTGGGCCACAACTTTCCTCTTTTATAGGCAAATGGAATCTATGCAATCATGATGGCGTGTGTGTATCTGACACCAGCTTGTAAACAATACATCAACTAGCAAATCTTGGTTGAACCTAGTACATCCGGCTTGTTTAGTACATGAACCCTATTGGCAGAGGACGGTAGGTCATTTGAAGTCAAAACTTTGTAAACCTTATAAACACGATAACTCAAGCCGTACAACTTGGTTGAAGTTCATAGTTGGTATGCAGTTTGGACTTTGTTAGTACAAGTACCATGTTAAAATTGGTAGTCATTTGAAGTCGACATAGCTCAAAGCCTGAAAACCTTGTAAATAGGGTAAGTCATAAAGTACATCTTGGTTGAACCTCATACTCGGTACATAGATCCTGCTTGATGATTACAAGAACCTTATTGATGTAGATCGCAGGTCATTTGAGGTCAAATGTCTGAAAACCTTTGTAAACACGATAACTCAAAAACTGCTTCTCGGTTGAACTGCTTGGTTAGTACAAGAATGCTATTGGTGGTCGTTGCAGGTCATTTGAGGTCAAAGTCTGAAAAATACCCTAT
>JAIPMN010101708.1:0-19344 GCA_020650975.1 Apostichopus californicus | reverse complement strand
TTACATAATATATCAGAAAGACAAACATAGTGCTCTTTTACAATTTTTCCAGAAGGATGATTCTTGTTTATTGTCCAATGTCTGGACTTTAATACATTTGACGAACTTATCTGATGGACAATATAAACTTTCATATTTTGTAAGACAGCCAGATTTGCAGTGGCCTAAAAAAAAAATCGTTATCGCCGTGTATTATCAGTGTAATACTTATTTATTGGAAGTGCGTATCACGTACGATTGCTAGCTGAGCTTCATAACATGCTGTTCGTGCAACAACTTAGGAAGAATTATAGAAAGGATGAGAACGCACGTTGTCGTCGTCGTTGTGCATACGGTTCGTGACATTCCATCGAGTGAGGTTAGGTAGATATGTATTTTATTACGCATTGGTCAACTGTAGGTTTGAAATAGGCTATAGGCTAAATTTAGCTAATTGCATCTGCCAAACTAAGTAAGTAGTTGAATCAGTAGGCCTGAATGTTATTACGATTATAATCAAGTTAACGGAGCTGACGAGTATTCAAGATCAAAAGAGCACTGACAAAATACCATGCTAAAAAAACAACAGTTTTTAAACATTTTTTTCGACACTCAAAGGGGGGAGCAGTCGCTCCCCTGCTCCCCCTGGCTACGTCCCTGGTATATCCTGAACTTACTTGAAGCTAGCGAACAGGGTCGACCCACCCAATAGCAAAATTAATACATAAATTATCCGAATTGAAGCTGGCGAACGTTGTATTTCTTTTAAGAGTATTCAAAATCATACGAAGTTTTGTATGGTGGAGTATAAGGATCGCGAGATACAATTTCTCAATGTGACGAGGAAAACGTGGTAAATATGACTGATTAAAGGTCAATTTTGATCGAAAATTTTATGTCACTCACATATTACAAGAACATATGAAAATAAGAGTGCGACAGTCAGAAAAATTAGAGTGCGACAGTCGGAAATTCCGAATTGAAGCTGGCGACAGTCGGAAATTCCGACAGTCGGAAATTCCGACTGTCGCACTCAAATTTTCCAACTATCGTCATTTTTACCAAGATTGGGGGGTGAGACACCCCCACAACCCCCCCCCCCCTCTAGCGACGTCCCTGAATTCAAACAAACAGTAAATTAAAGTTTGGATGTTTCCAGTTTATCTTTAGTTCTTCAAAGGATGAAAACTAGAAGAAAAAACTCTCTGGATGACGACAGGTTGCAAGCTTTATGTACTGTATTCTCGCATTTATCGACATAAAACAAGGTGCCTTAATTTGATTAAATGCAAGATTAAATTTTGAATACTCTAAAGATTTTGGAGTAACATTACTTGATAAGTCGGAATACGGCTGCTTTAAGGTTTACAAAGAGAAAAACATTTTCTTTTCATGATAGATGTTTAACGTAAAGTTTGCTTAAGAGTAAGTTCATGTAATTTAAGATAGCATTAAACGATGTAATAATGTATGCAGAGCGAGGCTTGTAAATAAAGAGGAGAAAGATAACACTGAATTTGTGTGTTAGATAACACAAATGTATTTTATCGTGTATTATTAGTTTAATCAGTGTATTTCTTATCAGCAGGTGTACGGCCACAGTCACATGGTTAGATATATTCATAGTATTATCATATGAGTTAACATTACGTGGCTTGGTCGGGAAGATTGCAGTTACAAATTTACACACAAAAATGACACTTAAAGTGTCAATAATTGTTAAATTATTTTCATCCGTACGCTAACCAAACATGATCAGGTTTCACCATCGTTCCGTTCACATTAGCCTTCCACACACATCCCATTCCTGCTTCACTCTTGAAATGGAACGACTGTCGTTTTCCGTAATATATTCATCTTGGAAAAAAAAGAATTCCGGTTAAGTAGAAGTTTAAATTGCTTCATTTATATTTGACTTTAGCAAGGCAATGTTCATGGTAAGATATTGAACCACATGTGACCTCAGTACAACCTAAATAATGTAACTTATCCACGCCAACCTCCCCCACCCCTCTCCCTCTAGTCCAGTGTTGCCATGATATATTTGGTGATGCATATCTTACGCACCAGCAATTGATCATGGCGTCATATATGCTAGTGTGTCCAGATTCCCACCAACCCCCTTCCCCAATCAATCAATAAGTTTAAAATCACAAATTACGTAAAAATCTTACCACGTTAGTGTAAAAGTTTCATTTTAACACGTTCTAACTTCAGTACGTGTTCTTCATCTATTTGTTGACAATCAGTGTAAGTTACCTCATTGACCAATAACGTAAATTAGGATCAGTCAGTTTTACAGTCAAATGTTTTCAAACAAAACCAACTATACTCCCCATCGTACAAATAGAGAAAAGCTTACGTTTTTTAACTTAGATGTGTGTTCTGTTTTATTTGTTTATTAATTTAAAGATTATTATCAGTAGTTAAACACTTTACAACTATTACACTTTATTATCATTACACCTAATCATTATTTCAGTTTATTATCACTATTTAAACACTTAAACAGTTTGTGGAGGAAGAGTCATAAACCCATCATTGAACTTTGTATCAATCTGCCATACTATCTCTTGCTTAGGATGCTGTTAACGAGACGATATATCTCTTTTACTGCAGACCACAAAATCACACCATGAAGGATGAAATAAGCCATTTACTCAGTCATCAAGATGAAACGATACAGAACCATACACTAAATGTTCTGCGTTTGAATTATAAATAAAACAAGTCTTTGAAGCAGTTAAACACTGCTTATCAGAGTTTATCTTGGTTTGAATGACATCAAGTTATATTTTAACTTACATAACTTGACCATAATCATATTCGGTGACAGCTGAATGTCAAGCGGCTTCACAATATTTCTGTCTAAGGTCACCTGAAGTCAGGTGGAATTGGTAATCATTTCATTTATACACATGACCACTTCTGAAGAACCTTTACTGCATAAAATCCATGATATGTTGAAAGCAATATGTAAGGGTGACAAGAGGAGGGAAGATCCGTCGAGCAAATTGCTATTAAACAGAAGTTTAATGTCTCTCCAAGTTGGCCCTGATCTTATCTATGCTAATCATCAATTTAAACGTTGTTTGGCATCGTTTGGCACGGCCCTGGGGTAGGACGAACTTTTTTTTCAAAATCTTTACCTTGTCTTCAAAGATAGCTGACTAAACTACATGTCGCTATATTCACCTCTAATACTTGGTAATTTTATTAACAATATATGAACTTTGTTACATATTTATTTATATGCGCTAAAAACTTAAGCTTCTTGTGTGAAATGGTTTGTAATCAAGCAAAACGACATCAACTGATAAACCTGTTGGTATGTTGTATAATACCAGGTTTAACAACCAAAATCTCTATCATATGTCATTTGAATGCAGGAGGGGAACAATCTTTTAACAAATGTGGTCCATTTCTTGAAAGGATGCAATTCGAAACAATTTTACCGGGTTATGTTTACAAAATAAGCTAGGTTGTTGTACATTAAAATGTCGAAACTGTAACACATTGTCCTTTCGCACTGGTCGTAATTAGCCTCCAAATCAAGATAACAAATATAAAAATTCATCTGGTTACAGTTTGAGGGAATATGACGTTGAAGATGACCTCAACCATCTCAATTTTTACATCACATATTCATGTGTGCTTGCATTTACATGGAACGCCAAACAGTCCGGAGTGCTCATGGAAGTATGTATATAGGGCCACACAATACAAATGGTATGTATCCTCAAATCATGGATCTATACTTTCATAAAACAATACCGAGGATAACACTTAGGAAATAATCGCAGGAGCCTGCTCCACGTAACCAGATTGAAGACACTTGGCTACAAAGACATTGACGTTTTGTGTATAGACTTATAAACTAACAAAACCTTCAATGATAACTCCGAGCTTGGGAAAAAAGATTTTAGTTGTCATTACAAATATTTAGATAACAACTTCAAGTTAGTACATGTGCTAACACTAACACTGCAGTAAACTACAGTAAGCAGACGAAGAAAGGAAACGGATCACAGAATCTTTGATTTATTTTTTATTTTAGTCAAGATCGCGATTTCACGGCGGTTCTGAAGGGACAAACAAGTTATAGACTTACTACTTTAGTATATAACACGACATTCAAACAATTTGATATTTTTGGCCAAAGTGTCATGTGAGTATAAGTCTAAATTAACGTAGTATTGACATTTCTTTATTCAAGATTGTACAGGTTAGCATGACTTATCAACTCGACAAAGTCATATGTTTGATGTGTTGTCAAGTTTATTGCAAAGCAACAACTCGACACCTTCCTGAAAGTCTGAAACTCGAAAACAATATTCAATATTTATTCTGATGTCGTGCTGTTATTTAACAGTTGGTCTAAATCTTGGCCTTTCAAACCACCATATAATTCATACAATAAACAATTAGAGTAAAAATTGTCAAATCAAACTTATCTCTGATGGTTTTTGTAGTCACAAGTTACATATGAATTTGGTACAATTAAATTACAAAATGGATACCAGACTGCAACAAACTAAATATGGGTGTATTTATTTTTTTGACAAAACGAGGACATGTTGTAATGTATGACAGGTACAATGTAAGGTGTTCTGAAACGAAAACAACAAAACATAATGAAAGGTCCGTGTTAATACTCTCTAGTAGTATGGCAGTAGAATGGTAGATTAGCAAATATTGACTTTTACAAGTTAATCACGTGAAACAGCTAATCAAATACGAACTGTACGGCTAACCAACAATATTCTTTCACAGTACCTTTGTCCGTTATACAAACATATCTCGCATTACCTTTGTTTAATCACATGAATGGTAAAAACGGTAAAAGAAAGCAAAAAACAACGAAAAGACAAAAGAACCAAAAGGGAATGAAGAAAGAACAATAGTAAGATTGCAAATTACGGAAACATTTTATAAACAATGTGTTATATCGGATATAATATATAAATATTAAAACAACTATTCATGAAAGTCGATTTAGAGTTAAATTTAAATTTTCCTTTCTTAACAATTTTCTAGTGGAAGATTACCCCAGAAATGGGTACAATAATATATGCACAATGATGGGATAACATGAAAGGAACTGTTTGTTTGCTTGCAAGAGTCTTAAAGCTTGGGCAATTAAAGCCAAACATAAGAAACTACAAAAACGTGGTAACAACAAAATAATGATATTTTCATGAAATTCTTACATTGTTTAAAATATTCTGAAATAATTTGCAATTATAAAACATATGATCAAATGTTTCGATTGCATTGTTGAACTACTATTGGTCTTAACCATGAGTAAACTACAAGACCTACCATATATAGAAGTACGATCATTGATTTCAAGCTTCAGTACACAAAATGTTCAGATTGTCATTATCTTGTTCGAGTTATTATTGAATAACGTGACAGACTCGTCACTGGATTGTCTTTAATCGGCTGTAATGGAACTTAAGGAAAGATACATAACTAAGGTATACATGAATGTAAACGTCTATTAGTCAGGTAGTGATAAGATAAAGGAGAGTACAATAAAAAGCCAATCATTATCTTTAAATTAACTGTATAAGTACAAAATATTAATGTTATGTAATGATCAGTATATTACGTAATATACACGTCATCGTCAACCATACCACATATTATGTTCACAGTGGGCTTCAAAATCTATAGATTACAGAATGAACAAATGAAAAATAAACAAAGGCAAAAGCAAAAAAAAAAAAAGCGCAAAGCACCCCACCCAACAAAAACAAATAAAAACAATTAAAGAATTAAAAATTTTATCTGTAGGTGAATGTAAATGATGCATAAACTGTCATTACTTGTAACAACAAACTGTTACAGGAAATATTTAAGCTAAATCAGAAAAAGAAACCTAAGTAAATGACGTCATGTTAACTGGAAATGTCTTGAAGTTCGATATACACCAAAACGTCCTCCACTTTGTTTTCTCCAGGAAGACAAGTTCGATATAACAGATCAGTTATAGTGTAACATGCAATTGTTGACCTATGATAGTTATCATAGTATCTCCAACACATTCGATGAATTTTCAATAAGATTACATTATGAAAAAACGCAAACACTAAGAATTGTTATTTTTTTTTAATGGTTTCGAAGTTAATAAAAAAAAATACGTGTAAGTTTCATTGTAATTGTCGAAAGACAAAAGTAAGCAATGAAGGTTAAACCGATTGACTGAAAAGTTACATTGGTAGATTATACAACCAGCTTCACAATTGGTTATTCTCTGTGAAAGATATACAATCGAAATCACATTGATTTGAAGACACATCAATCCCCACCCATCCCCCTCCCACCTCAAGGTTCACGAATTTCAAAGTGATTATTCTGATCCGTCTTGGACGCTGAAAACGTTAGATAAAAATATGAAAAATGGGTTTCCTAACTTTAAGTTAGTTAGGTGGGACCAATCAGTTGACAAGAATGACTTTATTAGCTGGGAGGAGGCCTTGGCTCTGGTGAGGGGTAAGAGGCCTTCTAGATTAGGAATTCGGTGGACAGAGTGCTTGCGTTCGCAGGGTACAGCACAGTCACCGGACAGACTCTAATTTAGTTTGATTCTCCCGGGGAGGCTGATACCAGGTCTTGGGCGGAGGTCAAGCTCTCTGCCGTCTCATATTTTTTTTGTTTTTTTCTTGATTTTTTTCTGCTTCCAAATGTTGAAGGTAAATGTCTGTACTTATGCCTACCGTATTAAATTGTATCCACTTTCATATATTTTACAGTTCCTCCCACATTTTCCCTACCTGCAGGGGCTGCATTCTGTCCATCTCGAACAGGATTACATTCCCTACCTATATTATATTTAGTATTTTCACATCAAATCGGAAATGAACGACATAGAAGGAAAGTAAATCATCTAAAGGTAGCCTAAGACTGAAAAAAGAGCAAAATATGAACTGATGATAGATGTTGAATAAGTAAAGATACAAGAATGAATAATGAATAATACTAATACATAAGCAAATGTTAGAAAAAAAATATCATGTACATTTGATTTGACCACAAATTTGTGTCTTTAAGTGACGATTGGCTTTACATTCATCGTAAAAACAGAAACATTAAAGAACTGAGACAAGAATAACACGCATTGCCTCTGATTTCAGAACTATTTGGTGTAACCCTTACGTAACATCAGTATCGTAATACAATTACGTAACATCAGTATGGTATTACCATTACATAACATCAGTATTGTATTACATTTAAGTAACATCATTATGGTGTTACCATTACGTAACATCAGTATGGTATTACCCTTACGTAACATCAGTATGGTATTACAATTACGTAACATCAGTATGGTATTACCATTACGTAACACCAGTATGGTATTATCATTACGTAACATCTGTATGGTATTACCATTACGTAACATCAGTATGGAATTACCATTACGTAACATCAGTTGAACTCTTACTGCGTAGTATATTCTGAGAAAATGCTGCAACAATATCCTATCAATTATATTCAAATGTGACATCTGATAGTCCGTTTAGTGCAGGATGAGAGTACAATTACACATTCACTACTTTAAGTATCACCAGTTAATCCGTTTAATGTAACAAGGAATTATACATTCACTATATTAGATATCAGTAGTTGATCCGTGTAATGTAACAAGAAAATAAACATTCGATATATTATTAAACTTTAGTGAATCATTGCAAATTCATAACTTGATCATGACCTTCATTCACTATAATATTACGCAATGAATTTTAATCTATATGATAAAGAACATGATTACACATTCTCTGTGTCTATATAACAGCAGTTCCATATGCCACGTGATTGAACAATCGCTATATGGAGAAGTAGCAGTTATTGCGTTCTATACGTCACGTGTCTACAAACAATAATGAGTTCAGCAGAAATGGAAGGCAAGGTCCTCTCAAGATTCATGTTAATGTTATTTTAAACTAAAAGACGAGCATCGTTGATAATTAATATCTACTTGTAAAATATGATCAATAATCAGAAAGGAAAACACGGTTAACCAATGATAAATGATGAGTTAAACACAAAGATTGCGGGACGTTTGTTGTTCTCTCCTGGAAATGTTCTTCAACGTAAAGCTAATTGGTGCGGACACGCAGTGCGATGTGAAGGTCTAACTTCTGCTGTAATGTATGGTTTACCTTACGGCTGCAAACGCAATCCAGGCCGTCCACATATGTGTTGGATCAACAACTTAACCAAATGGTCCGGTCGTTATGCAAACCAGCTGACTGAAGATGGCAGACGTTGGATTAATATTATTAAGTGTTGTGAACGGGCCAATTTAGCTTATGAGTATTGATTGGTTAACTAAATAAAACAGTCTGCTATGGCATCTCCAGAGACATTACTGAGAAGAATGTCAGTCTATCTGCTCTCTCTCTCCACCCCCCCCCCATCCTCCTATCTCTCCCTTTCTCTGTCCAACTGTCTCTCTCTCTCTCCACCTCTCTGTCTCTCTTTCTCTGGAATAGTACACGTTAGACAGTCTGCTGTTCCTCGTTGAGATAACTCTAGTTCAAATATGTAAACTAGAAAGAAACAAATCATTGCTGTTTAAAAGTGTTGTCACCTCGACAAACTGTTGCAGTTAATGACGGGATGACACAAAACAACACATATCACCTGCTACACATACTAACGGAGCGAGATCCATGCTACACATAATAATAGGCATCACCTGCTTCATAGTCTGGATGCCATTCAGAGGTGTTATGTTGTTTTTATCAATGTGTAAAAGTAAGTTTGCCTGACGTTTCGAGTAACTGTAACAGTAACTGTATTCTGTGCGTGTTTTGTCCCTTTTGTTACTGTTACTTGCCATTTAGCTATTCAATTCATTCTCACACTTAATCTTATGTACTCAAATACTCTTCCATATAGCGGCAACATAATACTAGTGATTTAGTATTACTATGCTCCCACTGTCTAGTATACAATATAGTAGAATCAGCTTAGTCAAATATTTAAAAGAAAAACACATTATTTTAGCCTCTTCATGTTAATGTATCAGTTATAGCTTTTTGTTCGATTAAGTCATATTAAGGCGTCAATACAAAATGCGATGGATACCGTCCAGACAGAAACAAGCAGCAAATAAAATGATACGATTATTCATCATCGGATTACGCTCGATTGCTAGACCATCATGACATTAATGTTATCATGCATAAATTAGCTCCCTTTATCTACTAGTTCCTCTCTAAATATAATTATGAAATATAAAACTATTATTCTTGCTATCAGTCAGTTACTGTTAAGAATAATTGCCAAAGTATATGAACAGTTACTCAGGATGAATAGTTTAAGATCCGTGATAAGATCATTAAAATCGTTATTGTTTTTATTAGCTCACTTTTGAAGTCATTTTGAGCTCGATATTATAAGCAATATACAAACATCAGCTTGTTTGCAATTCAAGAGGCAAGCGATCCGTGGTACAACAACATTCCATTTACTCAACAGACGTAGGCGGACATGTGGTTATATATAAGGTGGAAAATTTGATAGTAAATTATCAGCAATTAACACGAACTCTCAGACAATTCCATTTTTATATATTTTTTTTATTTACGTTAATCTCGAAGATTTGACGAGCTTTGTTGTCAACTACCGTCCATCGATGACCTTCTTATTCATGTTTTATATAATTAAATGTAAGGCTGTCTCAGGAGGATACGCTGTTGTTAACTTATGGAATATAACTTAGTATGAGACAAACTGAAAATGAAATATTCGATATTCTTACTTCTTCATCCGTATCATCTTCCGATGAACTCTAGGCTCTGTAACCCTGCAAGAAAGAGCAACAAATAATCATACATAACTTAATAAAACAAAGGTCATCCTTATTAAAGTGCGCTATATCCCTTAGCCAGTCCTCCACGTTCATCGAAAATACTGAAAACAAAAACTTTTGAGACTCGAATATTTATTTGGAGGAGCATTGAACACTCATTTATAACGCACTTCCAACTTTATATAATTACAAACAATTACAAGATTGGAACAAATTCAAGTACTACGAGTTCCGTTTCCTCCAAATACAAAGAACCAAATGAGTAACATAGTTGAAGACATGCGCTAACTTCTTCAATGACGTCAATCATATTTATCGCACGGTAAAGTAATCTCACATAAGTGGGAATGTTGATTCTAAACAGGGCCTCCTTATTGTTAATTTTGTGAGAATTTTGCAAGTCATGGTAGTTACATTTGTTATTGTTGGAAATAAATTTAAAGAAGGTTATCCCATCACTGGTTACTTCCGGTTAACAATCAGTTATGTGACCAGAAAAGTAAAGTCATCTAGCAGGCTAGTGACAGTGCCTACCCCAAACTTAACTTTAAATTATGCTGATATGCATGTTGTATAAATCCATGTGAGTAGGACGGAGATTCCACATCGCCATCAATATGCAGGTAGCGAAAATAGGGTAAAGAGATGGAATAATGAGAAGTTTGACGTACTTTTGCTTGAAACGAGATGTCAATATAGTTGAAACTGTCGCACATTGTAGAACATACGAAACTGAAGCAGGTTTGGTGTCACGTGGTGCAAATTAATTGACAGATATAGTTGTTTTAACTGTTCATGTTTGCTCTAATGTTTTGACTTTAAAATGGACATGCATCTAACATTCCCCATATGAGTTGCAGATATAAAGTAAAACGATGAAAGGTTTGTGTATTGATATGATTATATCTCTTTTCTGAAAGAAATGAATAAATGTCTCGTAAAACACGAAATACCTACTTTATTTTATTTCTTACTATATGGTTAGTTTCTCTGTAGTAACAGTATAGCGATTCTTAATTAATAACGATGGCAATCCGGACGTTGAAGGGTGAAAATTGCAACTGTATATGACAATATTTTAACCGTTTTTGACGGTGTAATGTTCGCCATCCAATAGTAATTTGCTTCCTTTATCCATAAACATGAAATTAGCTACAGATCTATAGGTATTTTTAGGCCTTGGGTTGTTCGGGATGCGTGTACCCCGTATTTCGAACACGCCCAGGGCTACTAAGAATATGTTTCCCCGATTTTTGTCTTCTTTTAACCCGCGACATGTTGCCCATTCGTTCACCATTCCATTTACTTTTGTTTTATTATGCAGGTCTCTTTCGCTCTCCCCGTCGTCTGCCATCACCAGCATTCCAGGCATTCGCTCTTTTATTACACGAGTTGTTCTGTTTAGCGTGTATCTATTTTACTACCACTTAAGGCAAGGGTTATTTATTTTAGAGAGCGGGTCCGGGAGTGAGGGCTGACTACGCGGCGCCATATTGTATTGTATTGTATAACTAATAATTTCCCGTCCTGGTTGGCTTCTTTGCATGTTATAGACACCGGAGGTAGGGTCAAATTAGGGCTCTCCCCGGAGGTATTGCAGAAGTTAATCGGGGCGGGACCACATTAGGCAGTATTGTTCAGTCTGCCGTTGGCGCCCCGTGTCGGGTATTCACTCTCGTGATTCTTAATAACAGGCATGACCTGCTTCACATACTGACAGAGATCCCTGCTACATGTTATAACATGCATTACCTGCTACACATACTGGCAGAGATCCCCGCTACACATTATAACATGCATTACCTGCTAGACATACTGACAGGGATCCTTGCTACACATAATAACAGGCATCGCTCTCTACACATATTGACAGAGATCTATCATCCCTGATACAAATAAAACAAGGCAACACCTGCTACACATACTGACAGAGCTCCCTGCTAATAGAATGGATTCCTTTACTGATCACTTTGTGAGACTCTATTTAGTGCTATGAAATATTTAGTATAATTCCTCGTATTAATTTGAGTTATTGATCACATTTTGATCTCAGTTGATACTAATGATTTAACTATACAATCTGTGTTCCCTCTGCCTGATGGGTGTAATGACTAGTTGTTATGTAATATGTATGTTGTCTCTGCTCATCAACATTAAAGGTATCAATACGGGACAGAAGGAGAAATCAAACATTGGTTTTAACATATATTAAGAGATTTTAGAAAACTCAGCAGAGAGTCGATTTGTGAGTTATAAAACTTGACTGACTTAAACAGATTACTATACAATGATAAACAAACACCACCCAACTTAATACTTTCGGACAGCGTTCACTGTCCGATTTACTCTATGAATATTAAATTTAACTCTATTGCACATTTTATGAAAGTTATGTCAACTGAGATAACATAATAAGCTTCAAATGCTCAACATACTATAATATCTCATCCTTCGTATAATATGAGCGCTGAGATAACAGCTGAAGCTCATCAATATAAGTGACTGGACTTTTAAGTCTAATATTCAGACCATTAGTTTAGTTCCTTGCATTGAATCCAAATCTCAGTGTCAAACATAACATTGACAAATTGTACTGGATTCTATTCAGAGGTGTTATGTTGTTTATATCAAGTTAAAAGTAACTGTAACATTTAAAACTGCACAGGGGAGTTATCATGAATTTAGCATCAAAGGGAACATTCCAAAAAATTAGCTTCTTATAAATACAAAGAACCAAATGAGTAAAGTTGCAGACATGCGCTAACTTCTTCAATGACTTCAAGCATATTTAAAGCACGGTAAAGTAATCTCAAATTAATGGGAATGTTAATTCTAAACAGGGCCTCCTTATTGTTAATTTTGTTAGAATTTTGCAAGTCATGGTAGTTACTTTTTCTAAATTCCCTGTTTGATACACATCAATTATAAATATTTCCTGCCTGATGAGAATCAAAGTATCATACTCTTTTGTCTTATTTCTTTGTTCCACAGAAATTAACACCTCCTTGCCTGTTACTAAATTACTGTTAATAATTAACATAAATATGTCTCTCTTACCTCTTCTCCTGGTAGATTGCCCCGTCTGTCACAGACCTGAAAGCAAGAGAAATATTATTATCATAATTTTTTGAGATTGTATTCATGAAAATATGATAAGGCGAAGCAAAAAAATGTATAAGTTAGAATGATATATGTTCACAAATATCACAGTAAACTATTCCTGACAGGTCAACGCACATCTGTATTGAGCACACTTAAGTCAATATAGGAGGCAGACTCGTCACTGTAAGATGCACGGACTTAATAACATAAAAACACACATCAGCTTTATAGAGAAGACAACATTAGTTTTAGCACGTCATCAAACACTGAGCAATATTATATTAGGAACTATGAATCTTACCGCTTGTAATTAGCCTCAGCAGGCGATGAGAATAGAAACAACTTCAGCCCCAATTCTTACATGTATAAGAAGGTGAAGCTAGTATGTATATATGTTATGACATATGTAATAGGTCTGATTTAAGTACCGATGCTGGTTTAAAAGCAACCAGATTGCACATGAGTTCAAGCATCTATCAAAGTTATAATAATTCATCAAATTGATGAAAATTATTAAGTGCTATTCGCTGGCGATTAAGTTGATACTGTAAACGAAACCAGATATATTAATGCTAAATTCGTTAAGTAAGTTTTGTCGTCCAACCATTGCTGTAAACGGATTATCCAGCTTCTCCAAAGGAGAGTGTACTGCACATATAAGATGCTTTTATCAAAATAGCAGAAAGCAATATACGGTAAAGGCTTATAATCTTTATATCCGTGACACAGTATCTTGAAAACATTGAGATTCATGTGGGTGATCTTTTGAACAACGTGTACGTTTACAGCATCACTTATTACGTGTCCAGCTCTTCGGTTACCATGGTATTTAGACAAAAGAACGAAGCAGTAGTATAATTTCCCTCAAATCCTAACTGGTATTATGATCTTGTTGTGTAAATGTGCGTGAGAAGTGATTTAATCACAGCTCAACCGAAACATCGGTAATGATTTACTCCACAGAGCAACTCTTGTGCCACTACTATTATATATTTGGAAGATCTTTTTCTACAGTTTATTCCAAATCACGAATATAATATTTTTACAATTTACAAAATAGTCTTCAATTTTCTTTCATAATATCAATAAACCTTTCACCTTTTCCTTCGTTTATATCAATCGCCAAAATGTCCTGCATTTGCACTCTGGATAACGGTGAGTCTGATGTTCATAAGCAATTTTGTTTATATATGCACTCCAAACCCAAATGATAGGTAATGAAAACCAGTTTCGGATATGATTTTAAAACCATGCAAAGAACAAAGTTGCATCGCGCGGCTTTGCATCGGTCACCATCCGTTACATTACTAGTTCATCCTCATTTCTGACCTAGAAACTACATGTATTAAATGTCTTCAATACATTAGTTTATAGGTGTAACCGTCGCAGGAACATTTATATTGATAAATTTGAGTTAATAATTGAGTAAGATTGAACTATGAAGAAAGAGTAGCAAAAGTGGACTTTTACAATTTATATACTTTGGGCTGTTTTTGCTACAATCTGCTGGTATGTAAACTTGACTGTAAAAGGAATGAGAAGGACTTGAAAACATAAGGTTACTTCAGTCCACCAGGGAAGATTAAAGTAAGATTTTTAACAAACAAATATCCATGACACTAAATGTGTGGGACACAAATTGTCTAAGTCTGGATCAACGACAAATAAGTCACTGATTAGGAGCTTTCCCGTGATTGTCACAACATATCTAGATATCTTAGTAAGTTGCAGGGTATCCAATAATTCTGCAAATATTTCACGGTTCGGTCAATTTACAACCTATGACGTGATAGGCAGCTTTAGTTAAAGAGGTTATGAAATGAAAAATTTTCATGTCTTACAATGGTTTATCTACATTACTACAACACCATCCATGCACAACTTTCCGTAAATACGGCTTCAAACGCCAGAAATTCGCTGTCAAAGTATTCCCCAGAGACCTCTCGAGCTGCCACTCGTAAAAAAAAGCAAAGCTGCCCACCGCAGTTCATCTGACGTTATCAAAGGAACCATTTCAGCCAAAGCCGACTCCCCGCTGTTTACCGATACGGCGTTACACAGTTTACTACATGTAACCACAACACTCTTCTCATCAATTGAAAATGTCTTCTCCCGAATCTTCTGATTCCGAGGAAATCTCTCAGGACATTCGTAAGCTTTGACGAAAATTATTTTCTTGAGGAAGAAGAGGAGGAAATAGTTTTCGAGGATGATGAAGATAATGTCGGTGTTTTTCCCTATCAATTGAGCCCCTTGCAGAAGAATTGTAAAACGATCCCGGTGGCCGAGACGCGTCGCTGCCGATCGAAGTCCCCGAGCAGAACGGTTGGACGACCCTGAACCGAAACTGGTCGGTTGAGCATAAACAAAACCACCGTTATTAAGAACATCATATGATTTAAATTATCTCGAATGTCGATGATCCTGCTACTTAACTTCGTAGCGAAGCTTCTGGAATTTTGTGTCTTACAGTGCAAGGAAAATGTGACATTCTGTACATTGCAACCCTATAGTACTAGTAGTGGTAACATGGGGTCTAGACCTAACTAATAGACGTTGTATAACAGGCTAGCCCGTGTAATTGTATCATCCAACTGTTACGTAAAATCACAACACAACGCCAGTTTTACCACAAAAGAAAACTTGCAGATATAGTATTGATTGTTCTAAAACCAACTGGCTTTAAAATTTGTGCGAAATATTAGGTAACCATAAAAAAATCGTCATTTGCTGTATCAAGGAGGCCTAGGCTATGGTCATAACAAGTAATTTGGCAACAGTATAGGCCTACAGGCACTCGTAACGTTGTGTATGTGTAGTGTTTTGAGCGAGTCGTGTTCAAATTCTTCGATTTCTGTCATCTTTTGGAAAAGCTTGCAGTAGAAATCCGTCTTTATACTTGTGGTGGAGCAACCTGATACCACATATCGGCTCGGCATTTTTAACATTCACGAGATGAATTTACGTAAAAACAAACTCCAAACACCAAATCTCAATTACTACGGAGCACTGCAACAGTGTAATGGTGTGTGTTCTCAGACGTTTAGGAATGTAAACATAGCGTCTCGGAAGTGAGCTGAGTTCCTCGACTGACGTCACGCCGCGTTACCGTAAATACAACAATTTTTAGAAAGTTTTTATTACCCTCGAAATTTTGATCGTTTATTCCTCGAGGATGCAAGCTTCGTTTGACACAAATTGGGTATCATTGGAAAGCTACGAGTGTACAGAATACGATGATAAAGATTTTTTTTTTCATTTCATAACCTCTTTAATGGAAGACCAACTTCTCCTAACACCAGAGAAAACGAAGAAAATGACCATAACCAGTGCAATCCAGAGAGCCTGATACAAAGGCAAATATGCAAGAGCAGCTACAATAAGCTGCAGGGTCGGATAAACGGACTGTTCTTACGACTGTTGTATGTGTCATGATGAACATTTGCCGCGACATTAAATGAACATAAACAAGAACGGTACAGCATGATTGACAACATTCTACGGTTGTATATTTAATGTACACCGAGACGGTGAAGTTAAAGCGGGATATGTTCAGTACATTCCTTTGGGTGAAGACACTATTGATTAAAGGATTGGTTCAGGTACACAAAACCCTTACATTAGATGATAGCTTACATTTTTCCAACCCCCACACAAGGTTTCAGATTTTTCTCTGGTGCAGTAATTAAGGAATCGCTATTTAAAAAAATATTCTACATTTTAAAGCTTTTAGCCTCGTAGGCTAGGCAGTGACGTCAAATCCTCACTTTGACAACAGCCAATCAACATCGTGTACACGGTCTGCCGTTCTGGATGCAATACAAGTAGGTAAACACAGTGCAGTACAGCTGTACGTACACCGCGGATATATACTGTTCATGGAAACCGATCGTTCTTGCTTGTTGTTTCTTCACTCGTTTCACTTCATTTAATGTTTTTAAACAATAAATCTGTTGAAATTTATGTACATTTTAGTATGGCTGACGGTCCAAAGCCATACGATTTTGAACCTGTGCGTAGGAGAACGGACATTACATTAGCTGGGAGTTTTTTTGATGTTATGTTGCCTACATTCAGCAAATTGCAATTTAAACTCTCATCCATGGATGAAAGTTTTAATTGCATTTGCCTCATGTATTGAATGTAGAGTTTTTTGTTACAGGATATAGAAACCACAGGGACTCTACACCAAATCCCTATACACCAATCGGTATTTATATAGCCCGAATGCCCCAATCCCTTTTCATTCATGATGAATATATTTATATCTTTGTCTCTCCGGTTTGTTTACACCAGTGAAACCGACATTTGTTGTTATTTTCTGTTGTTAGAAGGGTCATAATTTAATACACAGACATTAATTCGATGCAATTCCAAATAAATAAAAGCACAGAGATTCTAGGGCTTATCATATGTACTAATGCAGGCCTACTACAGGCTACACGGTATGTTGTAACTTTTACCTGTAGCGTTACAACACAGCTGACCGCAATAGCCATTTTGTATCGCAACGTTATTACTAGACCTAGGCCTACGCTACACTCTGCACATACGACTGCGACTTTTTAGCATTGGAATGTCATCATAATATCGTTAATATTCTAACCTGCAATATGTCAAACTCCTCGGAACGTCTTGAACTACTCGGACGTGAACCTGAAGGTTTATTATGCGCAAAAATTGTTGGAATTGCGGTAGGTCTCAACCTCTTTCGGTAAGGGGACAGCCCTAACGCTGCAGACATGTCCGTCTCAAAACAAGATTGTGCAAAATGCTCCTCACTTGGAACTTGAATTTGTCCGTTCCGATGTTATTTATCCACGCACGACATCTATCTGGATCCTTTTTCGGATCGAGGATGGCAAAAAACATTAATTCCGAAGAATTTGAAGGCTTATTAGAACAGCCGAAAGCTTGACACATAGGCATTTTGACTACTACTATAATCACTAGCGTTGTATTGTGGTTTGTGTACAAATAGCAAGGTGAGGATTTGACGTCACACAGTCAGGGGTCAATATGTTAATTATGCCAGTCTCGTACATAGGATTCATATTTTTGGCTTGTATTTCACGATTTTTCTCGATGCTGGTATAATAAAACAAGCTGCAAATGGCAGGACACTCTTTTATGAATATTTTCTTTAGAAAAAAAAACATTTTTTGGGTGCCACCTGAACCAATCCTTTAAGATATTTGTTAATGCTATTCATTTTTAATACAGCTAAGTTTTGTTTCAGAAGAATATTACCAGTGTTTTCACGAGGATGTATAGTGGTATGTAGGAACATTAAGCAGCGTCGGTTATGTCAATTATGTTGTTTCAAAGTCATACACGCTAATAATTTTCTACAAAATGTTGAAATGATATGCTCGGTTGTTGATTACTATACCAATGCTCATGATTTACTTACAGAATGTTATTAAAAAAAATTGTTAAAGATATGTTTTTCTGTTCACTTCCAGATTTTTATCAGTTTGTTTCTACGTTTGGAATAACGTGATACAAATGTTTACGTGAGTTGTTCCTATATTATTTGGCGCCCTCAACTCGTCACCCAATCCTAGACACTAATAATAAGCAATGAATGAGGCTGGAAGGTCCAGATGTGGCAAAATAATATCCTTAACAATTGAAGATAATTATCAAGATACAATAAACAATTAGCCGATGACAACTTATGAATATTTAAATCAGATTACCAGTTACCGACTATACCGTAGTTGAAGCAACTCCACTCCACCTCCCCTCCCCCACCCCCACCCCACCCCCACCCCGGATCCTGACTCCTTCAAAATCGTTTAATGCATGTATGCTAGTGTCTGCTCAAAACACGAGGGAAATAATACGAATATGTGCCTTATATTCATATTTTATCAAGTGATTGCATATGTGTTGATTACCATGGTATTCGTACAACAGAACAACAAAGCGGGTTAGTAGAGCTGCACAAACTACTTCAGAGTTTTGTTCTACTCTCTAATTGATTCCCATTTACACGAATGCAATAATCACCATCACACCCCTCCTTCCCCTCTAAAAAAAGAAGGACAAAAAAGAGTATTAGATCGGAACACGTGCAATTTCATTAATGAAAATAGCTTCTCTTCCCTTCATATATACAAATGACTAAGATCATGGCAGGCATTACCATTCAGAAGAATATACTAGAATTTATTGGTTTCAACTAAACACCAGATCCGTCCTTTCATTATATCTAAGCCTGCTGGACCAATACACTTATGTCAGTCACATATACACTAATATGGATAAATAATATTTTAAGCAAGTGGCCCTTCAAATCCCCTGAAGAATATTATGGAACAAAGTAAATATATTAGCAAGATTTAATTCCAAAGGAAGAATACCATAATGGATATTTGTGTTGTTTCTTATATCTGATGGTAACAAACTTGGCCGTAAAAGGAAAG